>JAXIVJ010007632.1:0-59747 GCA_036785665.1 Chirona hameri
AGGACAGTAGATCATAATTCCCTCAGAATTAGTAGAGTCAGCTCAAAGTATAAGATCACATGTGTGTTGCTGAATGCCCAAAGTATTAGGTCTAAATTTGATGAGTTTGAGTGTTATGTTGCCCTTGAAAAGCCTGATATCATTTATGTAACCGAGACATGGGTTAGTGAGGGGTATAATAGGGATAGGCTACAGGATTTCGAGTTACAAGGGTATAACATGTTCTCATACTGCAGAGAATCACGGCAGGGAGGCGGAGTGTTTGTATATGTAAATAGCTTGTACTGCACTACTAGAGTTGATGATTCTAGTAAAGTAAAAGAAGTAGAATCAATCTGGCTTGACATTAAAATTGGTACAGGAAACAGAGGAAGGTTGAGGATAGGTGCATTTTACAGACCAGGGAATCTTCCAAGGAACTCCCAAGCTAAAACAGACCAAGATATTTGTGAGGAAATACGTAGGAACTTTCGGGCTCAGTGTCTTATTATGGGAGATTTTAACTTAAGAGGATACGAAAGTATAGCAGAGGAAACAAATGAGTGTAGGTTGTATAGGCAAATCTTTGAAGAGGAGCTTTTCATGCATCAGTTTGTAACAGAGCCAACCAGACATTGCTCCATTCTAGACCTTGTATTCTCAGACAACAGTGATCTAGTTAGTGACATAAGTATTTGTGCAGGTCTAGGAACCAGTGATCACAATATGGTTAAATTCAATATCTCATCAGAAATGAGGCCCAAAGATAACCTTATTATGGTTCCAAACTTCAGCCGGGCTGATTTTGATGGTATTAGAAATGACCTCGCACAGATAAAATGGAACGTTGAGTTGGCAGGTTTAGATGCATGTGAGGCCTGGAATGTTTTCAAAGCTAGATTAAGCCAAATTCAAAATCGGCATATACCCCTCAGGCACAAACGTAACAGAACCAAGGGCAATCCAGTTTGGCTTACCCCAGAAGTAAGGAGTGCTATACAAGATAAAAGAAGTGCATTTGGCATTTTGAAGGGATCTTCACTAGATATTAATCAGAAGGCCTACCAGAATGCAAGAAATTCAGTTAAGAAAAAGGTCAGAGCAGCTAAAAGGGCAAAGGAACTTGATTTAGCTAGACATTGTAATGCAGATAGTAAGAAGTTCTTCAGTGTTTATAAGTTAAGTACAGTTTCCAAAAATATAGGTCCATTTAAGGTAGATGATGTGTTAGTTAGCAAGGACAGTGAAATGGTTGAAGTGCTTAATGATCAGTTTCAATCTGTCTTTACTATCGAGGACCAGAGTAGTATTGCAGCACTTCAGCCTGAGCTAGAGACAGAGGAGACTATAGGAGAGCTAGGTGGCATAAGTAGTGAACTTGTTCTAGAATATCTAAAGAAAGTAAGGCCTAACAAGGCAGAAGGACCTGATGAAATCCATGCTAGACTTTTAAGAGAATCTGAAAGGGAGTTGTCGGTTCCATTAGCCATAATATTTTCTAAATCACTTGCAGATAGTAAAATTCCACTTGATTGGAAAAGAGCAAATGTTGTTCCTATGCATAAAAAGGGAGATAGAAGTAAAGAGGAAAACTATAGACCAGTTAGTCTGACCTCATTAGTCTGCAAGGTGCTTGAATCAATCATCAAAGATAAGATTGTTTAATTCTTGGAGCAAAATGAACTCATCAAGGATACACAGCATGGCTTTAGGAAGGGCCGTTCTTGTTTAACTAATCTTCTGGAGTTTTTGGATGTTGCAACAGATAGCTTTGATCAGGGTAAACAGCTAGATGTAGCTTTTCTTGATTTCAGTAAAGCATTTGACAAAGTCCCCATACAAGACTGGGGTTGCAACTTAAAATTCATGGGATCAGGGGCAAGATTCTGGATTGGATAGAAACGTGGCTTTCAGGACGCCAGCAAAGGGTTATATTGAATGGGTGCCAATCACAATGGAAGGAGGTTCTCAGTGGGGTTCCACAGGGCTCAGTCCTGGGCCCATTGCTTTTTAGAATATTTGTGAATGCAATTGAGAACAGTATAGACAGCATAGTCTTGAAATTTGCAGACGATCTAAAAGTTGTCAGGATTATTAGAGGAAAACATGATCAGGATGTTTTTCAATCAGATCTGGACAAGCTAGTTGAGTGGTCTGAAGCATGGCAGATGAAATTCAATTTGAGTAAATGTAAGATTATGCATGCTGGACGGGTTAGCAGTAAACATAGGTATGAAATGGGTGGGCAGAAAATGGAGCAGATTGAAAAGGAAAGAGATTTAGGTGTCGTGGTAAACAATAGACTATCAGCGTCAGACCAGGTTGTAGAAGCTAGGCAAAAGGCACTTAGAATGCTAGGGGCCATTAACAGAAATGTTTCCTACAAGAGTGAAAAGGTAATAACAAAACTGTATTGTGCATACGTTAGACCACATTTGGAGTATTGTGTACAAGCCTGGTCTCCAACATATGAGAAAGATTGCTGGTTGTTAGAAAGAGTTCAAAAAAGGGCAACAAAAATGGTTAATTGTCTTGGTAGTTTACCTTATGAAGATAGATTAAAGAAATTGGGTATGTTTTCACTTAGATATAGAAGGCTAAGAGGAGATCTAATTGAAGTCTTCAAATTTGTAAATAGTCAGCATTCTGGATATTTAAAGGGTATGTTTGAGTTCAATAGGGAAAATCGAGGTAGAGGTCATCAGCATAAACTCATTATGAAACAAAGTAGGACTAGGCTACGACAGTCATTTTTCAGTAGAAGGGTTGTAGGACATTGGAATATGCTACCAGGGGATGTCGCTGAGGCAGTGACACTTGCTTCCTTCAAAATTAGATTAGATAAATACTTTACAGAGAAGGGATTAGTTCATAAATACTCGTGGGATTAGCCTTCTTTTATGCAGGTAGAGTAAGGTGATTTGAAGGGGCGAGACTGGTGGAGGGGGGGGGGGGGGGGGGTGGGGGTGGGGGTGGGGGTGGGGGTGGGGGTGGGGGTGGGGGTGGGGGTGGGTGTGGGTGTGGGTGGGGTGGGGTGCAACCTCGGATGGGCCCAAGAGGCTCTTTGTTGCACTTTTCTTTTATGTCTTTATGTCTTTATGTCTAATCCCACCATCTGACACTCATCTGCTTAGGTGGAGCTACAGTCCACCTCAGTCATGGTTGGAGTTATGTGTAAGTTTTGTGTGCTAATTTCTGGAAAGATGGAGCTTCAAAGTCAGTTAGTCATTAAGTTACATCAGGATGAATGAATACCATTGAATGAGATTCTATGATTTTTGGTGTATTTTTTCAACTTTTCAGCATTTTATTTTTAGAAAAGATAAAATAGAATCCCATATGTTATGAATGTCAAACATTTTGCCAAAAGTTGAAACAATTTTAGCTGATGTCATTAATGCATCAATATTTTGATACAAAGCTCTGAAATGTGCATACAAAATTGATTCAAGGGAGCCAAGCATGGGTTAAAAGATTGGCACCTTTGATGCAGTATTGTGCCAATTTATGATATCATTGCTGAACATCTAGGCTGCTTAAACATAATTTAGAGCCACATTGCACAGATTGATGTGTTGTTCATCCCTCATTCTTAATCCATTGCTTCATGACTAATGATTATAAATATGTCATTTTCCCCTACACCTTTACTAATAATTGAGCTGGATCAAACACTGATGCATTACAAATTGATTATTTGGGCCTAGTGCCAGCAACTAAGTTCTTCAATTCAAACAAAAAAGGAATTAGTTGAATTTTAATGTTCAGATTCACATGATGATATATAAATAAGTCAAATTTAGTCTTAACCAATTGTTTTATAATTTCTTGTAGCATAAAGAGGTAGGCACAGGGTGTCAGTGTGTGATTTCACAATAACTCAGTAAAAATTATGTTTATCAGAAATATAATGTATGTTTTTAAGCTTTTCTGATTAGGCATTATAATGTTAAATTATAGACTTATCGGCTACTAATCAGGTTTATATTCATATTCGAATTTTCGACCTTCACATTGAGGTCGTTATCAAGAAAGTTTAGCAACACTCTAGCTGATAAGAACGCAATATTCAAATGAATAAGGTCACTCGATTTTTGCTAACGTAGAAACGTGCGAAATGGGAGAACGCCTCCCATGGTCATGGAGATAGACCCTTCCAACAGATGTTCGAAAACACGTCAACATTCGGTCAATGACAGACACAACGAAAAACAAAATGCACTCGCACATTTCATAGGCACATGTCCCATAGTACTAGCGTACCGGTAGCAGAGGCTTGCGAGATTCTTCAAGAAAAACTAGAAGATGACGATAATTTACCAGACAGGAGCGATATGACACCAGAACAAATAGCAAACCTCACCAAGACTTGCTTAGACACCACTTACTTCACGCAGAATGGCAAGTTCTTCCAGCAAACTGAAGGGGCCAGTATGGGATCCCCCCTGTCACCAGTGGTTGCCAATCTATACATGGAATCGTTTGAGGAAAAAGCAATTTCGCGGGCTGAACACAAGCCGAAACTATGGCTAAGGTATGTCGATGACGTACTAGTGATCTGGCCTCACGGGAAGGAGAAACTGAGCGAGTTTCTGGCCCCCTTAAACGATCAACATAGAAGCCATTCAGTTCACCATGGAAGTAGAAACGAACAAACAGCTCCCATTTTTGGATGTGATGATCCACAGGGAGGGATCAAACCTAAGCTATGGAATTTTCAGGAAACCCACCCACTCCGAGCTGTACCTCCATTGGACATCTCATCACACTCAGGCGGCAAAAATGGCGGTTGTGAGGGCCCTCGTAGATAGAGCATTTAGGGTGTGCTCTGAAGACAAGCTAGAACCAGAACTACAGCATATAGGCAACATTTTAAAACAAAATGGTTTTCCCTTCAAAATAGTGCAAAAATACATCACGAAGAAGCGTAACCATGCCAGGAAACCCAGCGACCAGTCAAAATCGGACAAGAACCACAAAACCACGAGTCCCAGAAGCCAGACGTAAAGAAACCCTTCACTGTTATACCATACGTCGAAGGTCTCACGCATAACCTTAGTCGCCTACTCGAAAAGAATGGAATAAAATGTGCCGTATCATCAAGAGGTCAAAGTCTAAGAGACCAACTTACCAAGGTCAAGGACAGGCAGGCACCAGAGACAAAACCATGCGTGTACGAAATACCATGCCGATGTGGGAAGAAGTATATCGGGCAAACAGGAAGAAAACTGAACTTACGAATAAAAGAACATCAAAGAGACGTACGAAATTTCAATCATGCGGGGAGCGCCTTCGTGGATCATCTTTACGAATAAAGGAGCATGCTCCGCTATGGGACGAAGCGAAGGTGGTGTCAAACGAAGAGCATCTCACAAAACGTCTTACGAAGGAGGCTATGCACATCTACATAGAGAAAGACCGAGCAATCAACCGGATGGAGGGCACGGCTTTTAGTAGTCTATGGGACATGTGCCTATGAAATGTGCGAGTGCATTTTGTTTTTCGTTGTGTCTGTCATTGACCGAATGTTGACGTGTTTTCGAACATCTGTTGGAAGGGTCCATGACCATGGGAGGCGTTCTCCCACTTCGCACGTTTCTACGTTAGCAAAAATCGAGTGACCTTATTCATTTGAATATTGCGTTCTTATCAGCTAGAGTGTTGCTAAACTTTCTTGATAACGACCTCAATGTGAAGGTCGAAAATTCGAATATGAATATAAACCTGATTAGTAGCCGATAAGTCTATAATTTAACAGAAATATAATGTTAGTTGTTGGCCATGTTATATACCTCCCAGGGGTGTGGAGTATTATTCAGTTGAGGGCCCCACCCGTCCTTAACTAGAAGGAATTGGTTGAAATCCAGGGAGAAACTTTTTTTGTGGATTTTGATGTTACTTTTAGTATTTTTCAGCTCAGTTTCTTTACTTACCTGAAGGAGTTTTGCTCCTGTTACCCATCAATGATAGATTAAGCTAACAAAGTTTTGACCCATATGATGTTGCACATCTCCTTAACCAGATCACCCCTTTTAAATTATTAACTTCCTAATCTGTCTGAAATTAAAAAAGAAACCTGGTGTTATGATAATTTATTATGGTTCTCTGCAAAGCATTGATCTAATCCGACTTTGAAAAGAAGCGAGCATCACTGTAGCAGTGACATCACTTGGTATCTTATTCCAATGTCATATTTCTTCTCTACTGAAAAATACCAGTCTATTCCTACTTTCTTTCATAGTGAGTTTATGCGTTTATGCTGATGAGTGATGACTTCTACTTTGATTTCCCTATTGAACTAAAACATTCTCTTAACCTTCGCCCTGCTGGGGGTGGGGTCAAATTGACCCCCCTCATGTTTTTCGCCGATAGCGTAAAAACGGCGGCGTGCAGCGCCGCCAAATTTGGCACAGCTGTTTGGACATCAATTCCGCACATTTTGTTAACATTTTGACTCCAGGTCATCTCAGGTCAGGTCACCAGGTCAAGTCAAGTGACACCACTACCAAACAAGTTTGAGGTCGGGCCACGGTCACAGTTTTTGAGGAATAGATACGAAACTTTCAGGATTGCATAACCTTATCGATACCTACAAAACGTTTATCTCGGTTTTTGTATCTCCGTGACCTAAGGTCAGGTCAGTCACGTGACCTCTCCATTATAAGTCAATGGGGAAATATTCAAATGCTTTCCATTTCCAAGATACGCATTAGAACAGTTCAAGTTTTACGGTATCATCGTATCATAGGCCCTTCTTGATGATCCAGGTGCAATATTTGACCGGTGACTCGTACGAGGTCACGAGGTCATATTACGTCATAAACGGTTTGTTGCCAATAACTATTGATGTAGTGAAGATACAGACGTGTAAATGGTACTCATGTGTTCGTCTGATCAAGACGCATCGATCCATATGCAACATGACCCAATTTGATCTACATGGGTCACCACGTGACCTTGACCTTAGGTCAAATTTTCACATTGACCTGTCAAGGTCATGATGTATGTATTTCGATGCGTCTTGACGAGATAAACACGATGATGTCAAAATCGACGCTCTACAATTATGAGTTAGCAAGTTATTTGCGAAAAACGGTTTTGATAAACAACGGACATTTTGAATTTGATGACCTCTGGAGCCTCAATTATTGACGCTAGGCCAAATCTGACAAAAAAACGTTGCTGTGGCGTTCCAAGAGCTATCCATTGCTGTTTTCGGATTTGTCCTAGCTAGCATAGCTTCCGAGATAATACCGTTTATACCGGAAAAAATCCTTGTTTTGTGCAAATTTGACCTTTGGTGACCTCTGCTGACCTCAATATTGACCTGAGCGAAAAAATGACCGAAGTGATTTCGAATGTCCTTCTTGAGAGCTGTAGAACGCCCTTTTACGCGTCTTCCTAGCCCTATTGGTTTTTGAGTTAGAGGGGGGGGGGGGGGGGTCATATTGACCCCCCACCATGGCGAAGGTGGCTCAGACCAGGGCGAGGGTTAAAATATCTGGAATGCCAAATTTGAATACCTCAGTGATATGAACTCTTAACCTTATATAGCTTAGAATATAACCAGTTTCTTCAATGTATCTTTATAATGCAATAATGCGACCATCAAAACTATTTTCCATTTGTATTGTCCCTTCTCCCTAACAACACATCAACATGGACAACACATCAACACATGGACACATCATATTCTGGAGTGTGACTTCGGCGCCAGGGGGGGGGGGGCATGGCCCCATGGCCCCCCCTTAAATACGCCACTGGACACAGTCAATGCGCATGTGTGCATAGGCGTAAGTAACCACCTTCCGAAAGTAGGTGGGGACGGAGGCACTTTGAAGTCGATTCTTTCCATGCAACGCCCATAGGCGTAATGTAAAATCCGAAAATGTTACTGAGGACTGATCCCCAGTGACCCCAGTGGTGGTTACGCGCCTGCATGTGTGCTCCCGTACCGTTTCATATTTTTCAAAACTAAAACAGTTTTTAAAACAGCTTTACCAGAGCGCGCCCGCTCGGTCATCCCCCAAAAAGGCGTTTTATTGGTATAATATTGTGGCCTAAATCTGGAGATATAATTTCCAGCCATGTTTTTTTTTGTCTGGGGGGGGGGGGGGGCGCCCTGGTTTTCTTTGCCCCCCCCCATCCGAAAATATCTTCCGCCGCCACTGTGCCCAAGTTACACTGCCCTGGTTGCCCCCCCCCCCCTGGATCTGCTAGTGGTCACCCGGGTCATTACTCTCTCGATCGCTCCGCCCTCTGCTCTAGTCGCGCACCGCCGTGCACTCACCCCGGGGCCCGGTTGCGGCACAAACTCCACACGCCGACACTGAATAACCAGATCCACACAAGTACCTCTATAACGCACAATTCACAAAGTAAAGTGACTTAATGCACTCTGAAATGCTGTTTGCCTTCACGGTCGTAGCCGTTTTGCTTATTCATTGCCAAACTGTATTTTGTCAATACATTCAAAGACAAAATAGAGAAATAGCTAAATTTATTTCATATGATTCACGAAAGTCCTCCCTCTTATCTGTAGTGTCCACCTACCATTGCTGTTTTGCTAAAAATCAGAGTTAAAGGAAATAGTTCACCTTCAATATGGGGTTTTGAACTGAGATAGCAGTTTTGTAGCCCGTGTTGGGAAACCCCTATCTGCAAGTTTTCTTGACTGAAAAGACTCTAGCCGAATATATATTTTTTTTGGCGAAGGAATGCGGTGCTGAGTGCTGACGAAAGAATGCGGTGCCGACGATGGCCTGGGGAAAGCCTATACAACCAGCCAATCAGCTTGCAGCTGGTGCTAGCAAGCGAACCGCCGGCCGCCGGTTGGTCTATCCTTACGCGACTATTTTCGAATCTGATTGACTGAGACATTTTTTTTTATTCGCGTGACGTCAGAACTCTGACTCAGAGAGTATGTATATATTTTTGATAACATTAATAATTTACGACCTTCTGTCGTGAATCGGCGCGATGTATGACCATTTTTGACAATATAAAAATAAATTGTATTTCAAAATATAATCAAATCGTGTTTGGAAAAAATGTTCCAGGGTGAACTATTTCTTCAAAAGCTGCGATCAATCGCATTGGTTATTGTGTATCAGTCAGATGTAGTTTGAATACAAAATTAATATAGCTGCCATGTCATGTATTTGGTTATACAACAAACAACATGATCCGTAGTGGCACATAATCCGAAATACGTAATAGCACATGTCACAAATGACAAAGTGCAGATGTCGAAGTCATCCAACACTGCGACATGCATGCTTGACACACTCAGGATCTTCTACTCTGAGCTTGTGCGTATTCCTTCTATTTGTACCTTCGTTGACGATATAGCTTGAACATGTCAACAATTATTTGACACTCATCAGTCGCGTTACTCAGTTACTGGTTTATTTTCCGACGTTAATAAAGCGGATGTTTGAATCTGATGCGCGTTCTGAAGACGTTCATATTTCCTTTCCGTGTAGAATATGTGAACATAATGTATCAATCGCCTGGCTTGCAAGATCACAAGCGACCGCCTGGAACCGTATACTGCTTTGAAACAGTTATATAGAAATGCTAAAAGATATAATTCATATGAAGACAATATTATAAAAATTGCGAACAACAACCTTTTCTTTGGACTTGTCTAGACTTGCCAGAATATAGGGCCTTGGACTTACCGACTTGCCGTAATTTTTGATCGATTGACACCCACAATTTAGCTTGAGATTAAGTATTTGCATTTTGCAATTACGGTAGCATATAACATACATATTATACATGCATACAAGTCAGCACACAATATAAATGTCACACCGGCCTATGTGCTATCACCATCTACGTGCTGCTCAAAGAACAGCACGTAGGCTTCGTTGCTGACGACAGTCCGCTGCGACACCGGGCGTACTCTGCTGTCGTTGTACTCGTGCCATTGGCCCGAGTAGGGATGCCGGCAGTAGGCGGTGTAGTGGCCCGAGTACAGGGAGCCAGAGTGGTTCGCCACCCCGTACAAGTTGTACCTGCAGGTGGCCTGACCATCTGCGTAGGGTGAGAGATCGAGGCCACTGAGGGGGAAGTCCACGGTGCAGTTGAGCTTGCCCAGGTAACGCTCCATCATCGGTGAGAACCGCTTCAGGTGCATCACAAGGATGCGCGGAAACTTCTGTATAGAGAAGTTCTTGGTGCACTTTTGCCGCTTCTGACATTGGGAGCAGGTCGGTTTCTCGTCTCCATCCAGCACCATCGTGGCATCGTCACCTTGAGATTACTCGCGTGCTGTTATTGTTAAAGCGCTTCGGCCGCAAACTGGGAATGGAACGAGGTATAGCACCACTCATAAGCACAGCGGAGTGGGTGGTTCGCTTCGCCCCGGTGGGTCACTATACCGCACCCCAAAAGTTGAATCAATAACCGGCTGGAACAGGTCCTAAATAAAAATCCGCTGGGGGCGTGCTCCCAACGGCGAACGGCACACAGGGCAGCACCGGTTTGGCCCGACATAACACTGCCACAGGCAGCGGAGGCATGTGTTGGCATGGCCGCACGGCATGACGATGCCACGATGATGTTCCTGTCCGAATGCCTCCAGACATACACTGCAGTGCTGCAAAGGAGATATTTTGTTAGTTAGTTATAAATGTATTAGTCTGCGAGCTTAAAGCCCGAATTGTGGGGGAAGTCGATAAGTTATGCAGTTTATAATTATTTAGACGGGCAGATGCACATTGAGGTGGTGTGAAACAGGGTTAAACATTCAAATCAACTTATATCAGCCGTGGTCGCCTGTGTATGAGATGATCATAACACAGGGCGGATCCAGGGGGTGGCTGCAGCGGTCGCGCCCAGAAGGGCGCCCCACGGGCTGTCCGTCGCCGGGCGCCGCCAGGCGCCCGGCGATGGATGTGAATGCCTTACGTTCACATACAGCGAAAAGACGTACTAAATTGCATGTGTGCTGCTAGTTTTAATGTCTCCCGTTCGCTCCAGCTGCGGCTTAACGAACATTGCTATCATGGCGCCCCTGGATTTTTGGAAGGCGCCCCTAAATTGGACTGCGGCCACCCCTCCTAAAATATCCTGGATCCGTCCTTGTTGACAAGTACCTACTATAATATGAAAATACACATACAAAATTCTGCAAAGGCTTAAATACACGCACAAAATGGGGAATTTTTTTACGATCGTTTTCCCTTCGCACACCGCTGCTCCGAAATCGGAAAGGAAAACGAAGGAAATTTCATCCGTAACATGCAGGGGCGTCGCCGACGGAAGGGTCGGGGGGTACGGTCCCCCGACCTCCCCCCTCTCAGAAGGAGAAGTGGTTGACCCCCCCCCCACACACACACACACCACTTTTTGCGGGAGAAGTTAACAATTTATCGTAAAAATTGCTTTTGCAACAGTCAAAGTTCAGCTATCCACAGTCACAAAGTGTAAATTTAATACGAAATACAACCCAGAGCTAAATCTACCAAACCAGAGTATCTTCAGCGAAAGTATATATGAATGTATTTGTGTAAAATATTCAACGAAGGATTTGGCATGAAACTCTTCGTACCACAACTGGTATCACTGTCCCGGCTGGATGTGCTAAAATGGCTGAATGTGAATGCGTTTGAGGTTCCAATTTCACTCTTTCCATATGTTTGGTAACGGCGGGTGTTGATCGGTAAAGCGCACAAAACAAGATGCATGCTGATCCAGTGGCAGCTGGCAAGGATGTGCTAGGATCGTCTCAAGAAAAATGTGGAAAAATGAGAAAGTGCACATTTCCAGCTTTAATAACATCAATGTATAACATCCGTGCATGCTGGTAGGGAAGACTTGGGATGAGAGGACGGAATAGGTTGAAGGGCGCGGGTCACAAAATATCAGAGCAGGCTGCTGCTGCTCTGTGCCACGGCCGGCGGTCATGCACGTGTCCGCATGCTGTGGAGAACCAAAGCGTTACGAATGAGGCTATCGCAAATTCAGCTTTGGAGACGGCTCGTCAGCGGCCGTTTAATTATCCTACTGACAATGGTAAGACAAAACATTCTTGCGGAGTTGTAGGTTGTTATGCTTGTGTACGCCACAACGTGCTCGAACTGAAACTGAAAGGAACTGAACTACTGAAAGGAAATCGCTATATATGGAAAGGATGGGAGAACAAGACAATGTCAGATAGCAATATACGCCATATGAAATGCAGTAAATCCATACATGCGTTACGAATGAGGGCATTACAAATTCATCTTTGGAGACGGCTCGTCAGCGGCCGTTTGATTATCCTACTGACAATGGTAAGACAAAACATTCTTGCGGAGTTGTATACAACGTGCTCGTACTGAAAGGAAATCGCTATATATGGAAATGATGGGAGGACAAGACAATGTCAGATAGCAATACACGCCATAAGAGATGCAGTAAATATATACCTGCGTACTGGCATTTGATGAAAAATATAACGACAGTGACAACAGCATGGTGTAGCAATGGTGCGTAGGCTCGCAATGCGAATATATTGCCAGTGTCGGGATATTTAAGCCTGCAGAGAGTAGAGTAAATGTCAGCGTTGATAACAGCGAAACGTTACCAATTGCAACTCGGTACACTACATCTCTTGAATGGTGCTGCACGTAGTCTGGACCATATTTTTCAGATTTCCTGGATCTCTACTGACCATGTACCGACAACAGTTGGACGGATACATCTGTCAGGGATTGTCACAAGGCAACGCCAACATAGGCGTAGGAACAGGGGGGGGGGGAGGGGGCAGCCGCCCCCCCCCCCCAAACATTTTTGATTTTAACATTACGCCTATGGGCGTTGCATGGAAAGAATCGACTTCAGAATGCCTCCTGCCCCCCAAACTTGAACATAGTTCCTACGCCCCTGAACGGAAATATTAAAGGAAATAGTTCACCTTGGAAATTTTTTACCCAACACGATTTGATTATATTTTTTAATACAATTTCTTTTTATATTGTCAAAAATGGCCTTAATCGCGCCGATTCAGGACAGAAGGCCGTACATTTGTATTGTTTATCAAAACTATATGCACACTCTCCGAGCCAGAGTCCTGACGTCACGCGAATGTAAAAAATGGCTCAGCCAATCAGATTCGAAAGTAGTCGCGTAAAGATAGACTTGCATTGGAGATGTGCCAACCGGCGGCCGGCGATTCGCTTGCTAGCACCAGCTGCAAGCTGATTGGCTGATGGTATAGCCTCTGTCCGGGCTAGAACCAGTACAGCATTCTTTCGCCAGCACCGCATTCCTTCGCCAAAAACTCAAATATATTCGGCTGGAGAGTCTTCTCAGTCAAGAAAACTTGCAGATAGGGGTTTCCCAACACGGGCTACACAACTGTTATCTCAGTTTATAACTAATGTTGAAGGTGAATTATCTCCTTTAACATCTGTCCGAAGCATAACGTAACAGACCTATTACAGTCGCTCGGCTTTATTTCGCTATTAATTATATATATAAAATTTTATGTGCATTTTTTTTATAGCAAATTGTAGTTGATAAAAACAGCTAAAATGCATTTTGGAAAGATAAAAATGGCAACTTTTACTCCAACTTGGGGGGGGGGATATACTTTTGCCTCCCCCCCACAACTTTTCGTTGGGGGGGGGGGGGCTATTGTCCATTTTGCCCCTCCCCCGGGATCCGCCTCTGTGCTTATGCATTGATAGGTGATTTAAAACAAACTTTCCTTTTGTAAAAGTTGCTTACATTTTCTTCTATATCAGGAAATGTGTCAATTTTGCTCGGATTTCAGGCGTTTGGGGGGGGGGGCATGGCCGCCATGCCCCCAGGCACGTAGCCAGGATTTTTATCAGGGGGCGGGGGCTACGTCGGTGGTACAAGCAAATTTCGCTCCTCAGACATATGTTGTTAACGGGGGGGGGGGGGGGGGGGGGTAGGGTCGGGTCGTCAGAGAATCTCATTCTATCTAGTGTACGCCTTTGTTTTGCTCAAGGGGAGCCATGACCCCGTACCCCCCCCCCCCTGGCTACGTCCCTGCCCCCTGGATCCGCTAGTGCTTAAGAGTAATTGCATGCATCTGAAACGAGTTTCACGGATACACGCTCTATTAGTGTAAGCTGGCATCGTTTGGGTAACTTTGAGGTGAGTTTGATAACACTTCTACACTCGAATTACGAGTAATATCAAACACACAGCATGCAGGGATTATACGGGTTGTTCCCAGATTAATTGAGTTACATAGTAAAACGTACTTATAAAGGTGGTAGAAGTCCCACGGTAGCCACATTTTTTTCTGGAAATTACCTCTTCTGCACGTAAGGACATTCCAAAGTGTGCAGTGATGCCACCGCGTATTTTCTGCAGGACCAGCTGAGGCAGAGCCAGTCATCTCTTTTATGCTAATAAAAACACCTCACGTATGGCTTATTTCCGGTAAAATAAGCAATATTTGAAAGAAAATAAACTTGTTTTGTTCCAACGACAACAGCAGTTACCTAGTTTTCCCATAAAATTCTATATTTTTCATGAATTTTCATGCCAAAAAATTAATGCGCCACCACCAAATTCTCAACGCTAAAGGCCAGAGAGAAGAAAACCGCAAAAACACCTCAACGAACAGTGTGTAGTAATACAAAGTCCCGTCAGTTTTGAATTGCATAATAATTGTGTGATCCAGTGTAGGACTTGCAGATAATTCAAAACTCTCAAATTGATCTTAAAGGGAAATAATGACTTTTTTCCACAAAAATGGAGTTAGCACTTGAAATCGCCAGACGAGACCAAAATATATTGTAAATTCATCACATTTTGCATGAAAACTTTCCTACCGAAAGATATTTCAAGTTAAAGTTGATAAGCGTTCCACACTTTTAACGACCGGTACTTGCAAGTACTTTTGGTCCTCATCAAACTGCGGGCTTTTCCCGTATTGTTTTTTTTTACGCAATGGAGTGGACAATATATTGTGCGTTCTGCTTGTTGTGATTATATGCCCGGCGGTCTTCTAAAACTAACAGCGATTGGAAAAAGTGGCAATAAAATCGGAAGCTCATCGATGCACATCAACGGCGGCATAGTTAGTGGTTGCGACCCTCAATTTTTGAAAATAAATTCATTTGTTTTCAACATTAGGAGTATTGTATAATTTGTCTGTGGCTGTATATAACACTATGCTTTATATTATCATGAAAAATAATAATTTTTCCCCAAAAAACTAACAAACAATAACACAAAACTGGCAATTAAATCGGAAGCTCATCGATGCACATCGACGGCGACCTATTTAGCGTCGGCGATTTGTTTACAAAGCATTGTCATGCTTCTCGGCGCACTTAACCATTGTGGCGAGTTGTTGCTAGTAGCGCTTTCGTTCTCCATGGCAACCAGGCGTGAGCCAGTGAAAAGCCAGAACGTTTCCCTTTCTGGCTTTTGATTGGCTGACGCCTGGTTGCCATGGAGAATGAAAGCGCTACTAGCGTGTGTCCGAGCAGCGCTCAGTTTGATCGGAAATGTCACAGAGCCTCCTAAAATGCCGCAATGGATGTAAACAATGGTAGGGAAGGGCGAATTTGTCAATGACCTTCATGAAGTACACAAGGTACTTGTTTGGTATTTTTCCCAAACTTACAACTTCGAATTTGGGATTTTTTAAATTTAATTCTTAAATTTAAATAAAATAATTTTAAACCATAGCGGTAGCCTAAGAAATTGTTGCTAACAAAATCAAAAGGTCATTATTTCCCTTTAAGATAAAAGGGGTGCCGATCAAGTACTCGTTATCTGATCAAGTACTCGTTACTAGCCTCGAAAAACGCCCAAGTTTTAACGCTGATAATTTCTGAAATAATGGGACTAAATGAGCACTGAGGTCCCTGTTATATGTCTTAAACGTGTTTAAAGCTCATACAACTGCAAAAGAGTGCATTTACTTTCAGGACGGAAACCCGTATAATCCCTTTAACCAGGAATGCGTGTTGACTTTTGACTTCACACGCCTTTCGCTAGTGAAATTTGACAGGATAACAAGCAGTTAGATTATAGATAACTTTTTTTTACAGTGCAGGCAGTATCGAGACTGGGCGAGAATTACTCGGCTCTGTTGGAATCCCCGACTTATGGATGGAAACCACAGTAGCCCGCTGCCACTCCTTCGGCAGCACTTCCGACACAATCGACGCGTTGACAACATCGAGTACATGCGGTAAGATCACAGGCCAGGCCATACCAACATGTTGATTGTGACGCAGTCGGCCGTCCTCTCCGCAGGTGCTAGATGTTGACATTCGCTTCAGCGGTTCGGAGAGCTCAGTACATTGCAAACACATAAATTCAAGGTAATTCACTAATTAGTGATGTGTATGTATATTGTGGAGTGTGGAGGCGCTTTATGCGAAACGTCAGCCATTCTACAGGAAGCAAGAGATTAGCCGACCAGTGCCGCCGTCCACAGACGCATGCGGGCGGATCGCCGGCAGCGGGCCGGATCGACCCTCAACGCCCGACCCTGGCGCCCGACAATAATTACCCTCCCCTGCCACGTCCCTTCCCGGCCGAGATATGTGATGCCAAGCCACGCAGCCGGCGCGCCGGGCGGCCAAGGTCACCAGCGGCCGCAGACCACCAAATGGCCGGGGTGCATATCATATTGCCTATATCACAGATTGCCCTAGTTACACTGTCTTGGTTGCCCCCCCCCCCTGGATCTGCTAGTGGTCATCCGGGTCATTACTCTCTCGATCGCTCCGCCCTCTGCTCTAGTCGCACGCCGCCGTGCACTCTCCCCGGGGCCCGGTTGCGGCACAAACTCCACACGCCGACACTGAATAACCAGATCCACACAAGTACCTACTTAACAAGATCTATAACGCACAATTCACAAATATTTTACACTCACCGCCAACGCTACACCGCCAATACGTACCGTGAACTAATGAGATGCCGTCTACCTTGGTAGACTATCCCGCAACGCACAGGTGTCCGCAACACCTCCGCGGTACAGCCTTGAACCTGCTATTCCAGGCGCTATACCTAGGGACATCTACTGACCAAAGCTCAAAGCTTTATATCAACCGCCAGATGTCTCCGTCGTCGGCGTGATTCTAGCGCGTAGAACAGGGTAGAACACGGTAGGTTTAGGTCTGCTGAGTTTGGGCAGAGCGTGCGTTGGGCACAACGTCCTTGGGCAGTGTAAGCCTTGGGCAAAAAGCCGTTAGGTAGAACGTCCTTGGGCAGTGTGAGCCTTGGGCAAAAAACCGTTGGGCAGAAAGCCGTTGGGCAGTAGGCCGTTGGGCAGAAAGCCGTTGGGCAGTAGGCCGTTGGGCAAAAAGCCGTTGGGCAGAAAGCCATTGGGCAGTAGGCCGTTGGGCAAAAAGCCGTTGGGCAGAAAGCCGTTGGGCAGTAGGCCGTTGGGCAAAAAGCCGTTGGGCAAACAGCCGTTAGCAAATCTGAACATGTGGGCAATATATAATTTGGGCAATCTGACTGGTTGGGCAATCTGTAATTAGGCAACACGAACGCCTCCCGTTCTATTGCCCTGGGCCTCTTATACGGCCCAGGGTGATAGATAGAGGACGGGTGGAACGGATTTTAGTAGGATTTATTTAGGATAATACTAGAAAAGTACTAGATTCACTACTATATACTAGTTTGTTTAGTTCCATCTAAAGATGTGGTAGCTTTACCAAGGAGCGAAAGCCGCGCAGGTATTACGAAAGCTCTTAGAGTAAACGAAACAATCGAAATGCATTGTAGATTATTCATATTTGTCGCTAGCTTCTGTAGACTGTAGGTACGTAAGGCGCTGTAAAGTTTTTAACTGTTAAGATGTCGGGTAGAGCTTGATCTCTTCCATTTTCAATTCACGTTTTTTTTAACCCGGCTATGCCCTACTGTGTTGTGCCTGGCTGTACGGAGAAGGGTAATTCAAATCATTTGGGGACTGGCTAGTGGCTACCACCGTCTTCCTCGTGATCCCAAAGTGGCCGATCTTTGGTGGCAATTAATTCGACGAGATGCAGCAAGGGAAGAGGTTAAAGACCCTAGGAATTGCTCTGAACATTTCTTGGAATCCTGCTTCAAAGAGCTTCACAGATTTGCCGCTGGAAGGACATATTCTCATGCATGTGCACAAAGACCAAATGAATGAAGCACAAGCCTGACCTGTGATGGAGAATGGTTATTGATTTGACTGACTGAATCGATTGGAATTGTTGAATCAAAATTCCTTGAATAAAACCAAATTGATTCACCACCAGATCTTTTTATTCATGAATCGTGATTGAATGAAACCCCGCATGGAATCAAGGCTGATTGAATCTAAAGATTTAAAGACTCTTAACGATTCAAGTGCACATGGTAAATTGTGCAAATTCAATGTAGTCCCAGTGGCTACATTCATTTATACTGAAATATGATGGCTGTAACAATGTTTTAATGATCATTTATGTGTATGTTTCCATTTGTATTGCTTTGACGTAAATACAACATACATTTAAATGTTGAATCAAGCGTGAATCGATTGAAATATGTTTTTGATTCTTTGAATTGGAAAGAAGCAATTATCAAATGTGTATCCATGAATCGAGCGGTGATTGAATCATTCAGGTTCCAAAATGAATTGTGGTTGAATTGTTCCAAAAAAGGTTGAATCAATATTCAATAACCAGCCTGCAGTGTGATGACCTCAATATTGGTGTGACCTAAAAGTGACCAATAATTTCTATATAACTTGTCACAAGTTCCTTCTGGGCTTCACTCAGCGTCTGCTGCCATCCATTCACATCTCTATTGGTGTCTAATTATTATTTTTATAGGTCACCGGCATGGTCCGTGTCTCCAACTCCTGAGCGCCTCGACTGCCAGCGTCTTGCAGCGGCACATCGCGGGCACAGAAGAGGAGGCGAGGTTCCTTCGTGTCGTGGACGAAGCGACGGATGTCCTCAACGCCAGCTACCCAGGCGACACAAAATATCTGCGGAGACGGAGAGGCTACCGTGGCAGCGATGAACAAGAGAGGGCTATCTCCGCCGCTGTGACGGAGGCCACGCTGATGCGTGTCGGTACCGCACGGTGCATGTACCCGTTCCAGAGAGGGATGGTCATCAATATCCGATCGGTGCGTGGCCTGTTCAAGGACCTCCAGGCAGAGTTCGGTGATGTGTTCGTCCTGACTCGCCGGCTCACGCAGGTCAGGCTGGAAGGGTTGTTCGGCATGGTGAGCGGCCCGGGAGGCTCCAACCAGAACCCCACACCGACTGAAGCGAGGGCAAGGATTCGCCTGCTTACCCTCCTGTTCGTCATGCAGCGAGGCGTAAGACCCGTCTGCAGAGACGGTGATCAGGCGGCAGAGCCGGAGACTGGTGATATGGAGGAGCAGCTGGATCAGGTGCTGGAGGTGGAGGCAACCGGCACCTCCGAACTGACGGCAGACCTTCTGGAGTTCACCGGACCGGTGGAGGAGGCGACAACAGCGAAAACAGACGGCGACAACGGGGAGGACATGGATGACCTGAGGGATGTGGCTGACCTGCTTCACCAGGCGGAGGCGTCCCAGTCAGCAGCATGCCGCCCTGCTGCGTCGTCGGCCGCGCGGGACACGGTCACCGGTGTGTCCGCGACAGAGAGCGCCATGGCCTACGTCGCTGGCTACATCGCGAGGAAGAGGCCCGTCGACCGCTCCTTCTGTGTACCATCCGCCTCGACCGAGTCGGTGCCTCTGCAGGCCCTCTGCACCAGGGTCGTCAGTATCGGCGGCCTGACGGTGCCCACGGAGACATTCTACGCCACCTTCAAGGAGGTGGAGGCGGTTTTCTGTGCCCACCACGCTCTGGAGCCCGATGGCTTAAGCCGAAGGTCCGTGTCATCAAGGACTTTGTCGTGGTCCTCCAGGACAAGTTCCCACGCGTCCATCCCAAGATTCGCGCCTACTTCGCCCGCGTCCGGACATGTATCAGGATGGGCAACATCAACAGGGCCCGACGCGCCGAGTCTCGGGCACGGTGAGGAGCGAGGAAGTGCACAGTGGACAGTTGTGCTCATTCACTCATGTCATGTTTTTCTCTTGTTTTGTTCATGTCGTTTTGTTGTCAACTTCTCAGGTACTGGCAGAATCGAGAGGGCTGTTTTATTTTGTACCGTAAGTCTGCTGAGGCCTGAGGTGCATGTTACTTCCGTTGTTCTGGTGTGTGTATAAGAGGATACTGTATGATTCGAAATCTGTTGCTAGACTTAACCCAAAGATATGGCATCCGAGATATTCAGTTGCATATTGTCGTGAGATCTGATGGGATCCTAGATCCACCACTGATTGTATGTTGTGGTATGCTTATCACGGTATCATGTGTAATCCAATATCTGTCGCTTAATTTCACCCGGAGATCCACTGGTATCTAAGATCCATTGTTGCATTTGTTGTGAGGGCTGCTTGGATATCCGTCATTGCTTGGATATCCGTCATTGCTTGGATATCCGTCATTGCTTGGATATCCGTCATTGCTTGGATATCCGTCATTGCTTGGATATCCGTCATTGCTTGGATATCCGTCATTGCTTGGATATCCGTCATTGAATTGTGTGGAGGGATCTTCTTGAATCGGGCTTCAGTCTCTGGTAATCCATGTAGGAACAAGTTATCTCGTACGTGCGTCATCCTTGTCTTTTGCATCAATTGTGCCACTGTAGCTTCTACAATGCTGTTGTATTATTGCTGCTACAGTGCTTTCAATAATGATTTATTGGAGTAACTTTTCTTTCAATGGCTTGGTTGTCAGTTTTCGTAAAAGACAGGATGTGAAGTCGGAGAAACGAAGAAAAAGCTCGAAAGTATCGGGAAAACCAGTTGTCAGTTAAATGTTTTTTTTTTAAAAACAATCTTCGAACGAGTATGATATGTAATCAATGTGTATGTTTTGCTTTACTTACGTTTTAATAAGTCTATCAATCAGTGTAAAAGCTGGAAAGAGGTATTTCACAAATATATTCATATTGTATTCACTCATACACGTACTAACAGCTTGTCACACTAGCACTACTTAGTACTCACAGCTTGTCACACTAGCAGGTCGCGATATGAAATGACAAACGAGAAGGATAAATACGACAATTACCTATTCACAAGTTATCATCGCGAATTACTCAATATCAAGCCGGAGAAGATGGTTTAAATCAAGTTAATTTCGACAAAACATTTTAAACAGTTTATTTTGTCGATAAAAACATAGCTATCAACCATCAAAAATAATATAACATCGTTCATGCGCTAAATCACCCTTACCCGAGCGGGATTCGAACCCACCACCCTCGTATCCGTAGTCCAATGTGCTACCGACTGAGCTATTACCGCCGGCGCACCGCCGCCGCGGCGGCGGTGCGCCGGCGGTAATAGCTCAGTAATAGCGCCGGTAATAGCTCTGGCGGCGCGCCGCCAGAAACTGGCCAGACCGGCACGGAGTGCAGTCAAATCTTTACCCCTCACGCCCTAAGAATTCGGCTGGGTTAGGTGAAAAATGGTAGAGGAATCATCGCGAGATATTTGAACGATCTTTCTTTGGAGACTAACTGCAGGCGAGTCGGCTTAATAGAACTCGAGATACAGCTTCCCAAAGTTGGGTCATTTAACACGTGAACCCTATGGGCTAGTAGGAAAGTCACGCCCAAGAGCTATAGTGCTGCCAACTGACTTCGGAGGGGGCCGATACGGCCCAAGGCCCTATAATACGGCCTTGCCTGGGCCAGTCCTCTATCCCCAGTCCCCAGTCAAGGATTGGCAGCTTCATGCTTTGGTGACGTCACCGAAGCGTGAAGTTTTATTGTTTTCCCTTCATCAATGTTAACGCTATGGGAGGTTCAGTGATATTGAGAAAAATGCAAACTCGAGTGAGCGATGAGTTAGCAGTGATAGGAAAAAAGTAAGCAAACCATACGAAAGCCACATCCATTGTCTTTTGATACCAGGGTCTACTTAGTCTGTGGCTTGTACGGAAAAATGTTAAATATGATCTTATGTGAAAGGAAGTTTCCCTTGCATGCGCACTGCTGGGGGCTGATTTCTTCCGCCCTCCCCCTCAAGTTTGTTATGAATAGCGGAAAAACGGCCGCGCACAGCGCCACCAAAATTAGCACAGCTGTTTGGGCATCAATTATCCACGTGGTGTGGAATTCTTTACCTCGGGTCATCCCAAGTCATGTCACCAGGTTAAGTCAAGTGACCCCACCTCCAAACATGTTTGCGGTCGTGCAACAGCCAAAGTGATTGACCGAACAGTCTGAAACTCACAGGATGTTATCAGGTCATAAGTACCTACAATTTGTTTATCTCGAATTTGTCATACCGGTGACCTAAGGTCAGGTCGAATTCGTGACCTCCCCATTATAAGTCAATGGGGAGAAATGAAAACAGTATACATCCATAGGAAATGGCTAAATTTGACCAGTTTTCACCATATCTGTGTCAACTACAAAACCCAATGTCACATTTATGTTCTTTGACCTCTACGAGGTCAACTCAGGTGACCCCCAGGTCACGTATGGTTTTTCTTCAATAACTCTTTACCAAATCAAGGTAGAGCAATGAGGTTTTCACCATTGTATTTGGCTTGTCGAGACAAATCATTTAAAGGAAATAGTTCACCTTGGGAAAATTTTACCCAGCACGATTTGATTATATTTTGTAATACAATTTATTTTTATATTGTCAAAAATGGCCTTATATCGCGCCGATTCAGGACAGAAGGCCGTAAATTTGCATTGTTTATCAAAACTATATGCATACTCTCTGAGTCAGAGTCCTGACGTCACGCGAATTTAAACAATGGTTCAGCCAATCAGATTCGAAAGTAGTCGCGTAAAGATAGACTCGCATTTGAGATGTGCCAACCGGCGGCCGGCGATTCGCTTGCTAGCACCAGCTGCAAGCTGATTGGCTGATGGTATAGCCTCTGCCCCGGGGTAGAACCAGTACAACATTCTTTCGCCAGCACCGCATTACTTCGCCAAAAACTCAAATGTATTCGGCTGGAGAGTCTTTTCAGTCAAGCAAACTTGCAGATTGCAGATCTTCTCCGGCTTTTACGCCAACACGGACTACAACACTGCGATCTCAGTTTAAAACTAATGTTGAAGGTGAACTATTCCCTTTAATGTAAAAGTTGACCTTGACCTGATCTCAGGTCAGGTCAATTTTTGGATATAACCTAACTAGTTCACCGAATATATTGTTTGATGCGTCTCGACGAGACAAACACCATGGTTTAATCGGTTTCATTATATCATGCTTCTGTCAAAAGTTATTCCCAAAAAAACAATTTGGCGATTTTTACAATGTTCAAATTCAATAAAATGACGTCATTTTAAGAAGAAGAAAATCCCCCTTGGTGATTCTGATACCTAATTTACCACAATTGCAGTTAACAACGATTTACCTGGGCCTAAAATATTTTAACAAATTACATAAGAATAAGAATATACGCATACCAAAAGTGTATCATAACATGACGTCACTTAAAGCGAGTCTGCCTACTCACATCGCTTATTTGAGGTTATTGACACTGGTCTATAGAACATTTTATAAATTGACCCATGACTTCGTTTCTCCAGATTCGCCCTAGTTGCTGAGATATTCCAAAGATTCCAGGAACTTGCTGGGAGCAAAAAGTTATCGGGTAGACTACAGAGGGCTTCCGCTACTAGAAGCACTACAACTATCGTTGGTTTGTAAAAATGTATTTATTTATACTCATGACATGGACAACCTGGGAAAATAAAATGGTGAATAAGAATATTATAATATATAGAAGAATATTATATATATAGAATATTATTAGAATATAATAAGAACCTAACTTTAAAGGAAATAGTTCACCTTGGGAATTTTTTCCCAAACACAATTTGATTATATTTTTAATACAATTTCTTTTTATATTGTCAAAAATGGCCTTATATTGCGTTGATTCAGGACAGAAGGCCGTAAATGATTATTGTTTATCAAAATTATATGCATACTCTGAGTTAGAGTCCTGACATCACAAATGTTAAAAAATGGTTCAGCCAATCAGATTCAAAAGTAGCTGTGTAAGGATATACTCACATTAGAGATGTGCCAACCGGCGGCCGGCGATCGCTTGCTAGCACCAGCTGATTGGCTGATGGTATAGCCTCTGCCCGGGCTAGATCCAGCACCACGTTCTTTTGGCAGCACCACATTCCTTCGCCAAAAAATCAAATATATTCGGCTGGAGAGTCTTTTCAGTCAAGAAAACTTGCAGATAGGGAGATAGGGATAGATTTCCCTGCTTCAAAACTGCTATCTCAGTTTAAAACTAATGTTGAAGGTGAACTATTTCTTTTAACCATCATAATCATCATTTATTTTCCTTTCAGATAGCACATAAGTAAATACAGGAGTATAGAGGATGAGTGCAAAAGCGAATTTTTGCTTAAATTATAGCACTTCTCCAAAGAAAATATAAAATTTAAACTGTAACAGGGCGGCGGGATTGCCCTAGGCGCGGCCGATAGCTGCCCCTCCGACGTGCTGCCCGCAGCCTGCTGTTATGGAATTTGGTGGGCTGGGCTTGTCCGTCGTGCGGAGTCCGCACCATACGCAATGCGACGCATTGATGAGAAAGCATATCCAGGGCATAAGACTCAAAATTTGCGCGCCGCTCCGCGGCGCAATTTGTTTAAGAGTTCCAGGTCTTGAGCTTAACAAATATTCCAAGTTGGTATAGTTAATTCCAAATTGGTGTCGCTGGTTCCAAAGTTGATATGGCAGTTTGCTAACCCCAGCTTCTAAAAGTTGGTATGGCCCATGCCATACCTGTCATACTGAATTTCCATCCTTGTAACGCGCATTTTTATCCGTTTTTTGGCCCTTTCAACGTTTTCAGACCTCTAAAAATGTTATATTTTGCGTAAAAAGTGCGCTAAAAAGTGCTTAAATTAACTATTTTGGCCAATTGTATAGGGAAGTGGCAGCATAACACATACATGCGCCGAGAAACGGGCCGGATTTTGTTTCTAACCCGCATATAATTGAATTTGCAGTTACATTGCGCCGCGGAGTGGCGCGAAAATTTTGAGTTTTATTCCCTGGACAACTGCATTCTTACTGTTGAAAGGCCCAGGGTCCCTTCAGATCGTCTATGGGCCCTCCGACCTTTTCAACGCCCTTCCGGCCTGTTCAGGGACTCATCTGGGATCCGCGAAAAGACATGATGTGGAGTGCGTGATATATATTAAATACAAAGAGGGATTACTCTAGAAGACAAATTAAAATCGGACCTTTCGGGTATATTGTAACACCCTGACGAAGGGTGTTACAATATACCCGAAAGCTCCGCTTTTAATATTTGTCTTGTGGAGTAAGTCTTCTTTGTATTTAATCTTCATCTGCGATCATCATCTTTTTCATCATCATTTGGCCCTTCCGGTCTGACCAGAAGCCCCTCTTGACCTTCCAAGAAGCCCCTCTTGTGTGTCAAGAGGCCCATTCGGCCTGTTCAGAGGTCCTTCCGACCTGGCCAGGGACTGCACTGGCTGCTTTGTCGCCCTGCTGACATGCTCAGGGGCCCCTCCGACCTGCCCAGGGCCCCTCGAGTCTGGTTAGGGGCCAATTCCGCATGTTCAGACTTCTTACCCGCCCAGGGGTCCTTTCGGTCTGGTCAGGGGCCCATACGATCTGCACAGGGGCCCTTTGAAATTTCCAGGAGCCATCTGGTCTCCCCAGGGACCCTCTAGCCTTCTAAGGGGCCCTTTCAACCTGGCAAGGTACTGCGCTGGCTGCTTTGTCGCCTTGTGACATGCTCTGAGGGCCCTTCGACCTGCCCTGGGCCCCTCCGTTCTGACAAGGGGCCCATTCGGCATGTTCAGGGGCCCTTCTGACCCACCTAGGGGCCCTTTCGGTCTGGTCAGGGGCCCCTCTGACTTGCACAGGGGCGCTTTTAACTTGCCAGGGGCCATCTGGTCTGTCCAGGGGCCCTCAAACCTGCTCAGGGGCCCTTATGACCTGGAAAGGGACTGCGCTGGCCGCTTTGTCACCCTGCCGACATGCTCAGGGGCCTCTCGACCTGCTCAGGGGCCCTCTGTGCTGGCTAGGGGCCCATTCGACGTGTTCAGGTGGCCCTCTGACCCGCTCAGGGGCCCTTTCGGTCTGACCAGGGACCCCTCTGACATGCACAGGACTGTTTTGAACGTCCAAGGGGCCCTTTGGTCTTTCAGAGAGGGCCCTGGTGAACCTAAAGTGCTCTAAACTCTCTGAAGACCACGCTTCGCGTGGTTAAGAACCCATGATACCGCGCTTCGAGCGGTTTCGTCGACCCTTTTCGGCGCGGCGCGCCGAAAAGGGCCCTCCCGGCCTCCGGGGGGGGGGGGGGGGGGGGGGCGGGGGCGGCTGCCCCGCCGCCCCCCCCCCCTTGGCTACTTGCCTGCCTGAGGTCAAATGCAACTTCTATCATCCCTATTGTATCAGTAAACATTCCAACAAATCATTTCAGCCTATGTTGGGGGTATGTACATGCAATCACTGCATTCCATAACAATGCCAAGCTAAGGAGAGTATAACAAACACAATTTAGCATGTTTGACCGCATTTCACCTCATTTGACCTTGAAGATATTGACCTAGGGCCATGCAATTTTCACGAAACATTCTCACAGAACCTCCCTCCCTACACATTTCATTGGGCTTAATCCTCACACCAATGAATGCCAAATCGCTTGCTCAACCAGCATGATCACTTGGACCTAAGGCGTTAGCGCTGCCAAAGGCTGATGAGGTGCTCAATGTACAGATACTACATTCTTTAGAAGTGCCACTCCAAAAAGAAACTCAAAGGCTTATCTGTATAGTTTCATTGTCTTTCCATATACTGTCTATCATGACCTTCCACAGTTCTAAATGTATATTTGTCCCATCTATCTCAGTTCAGGTCAAGCAGCACTCCCTGTCATATACGCCAGTGAAAAGAAATTGTGCTGCTGGGCTAAGCATACATCTGGTTAATGCAATAATTGCAGGTTCACAATTGCATTGCAACTGGCACAGCATTTAAAATGGTTAAATGAATAGGAATATTTACTTCTTTTACAAACAGTTTTATGAAAAAAGCAGGCAGTTTAGTTTTTGCCACTTTTTTGCCGCTTTTTGCCGGTAAAAAAAAAGGTTTAAACCGGCAAGTGGCTAAAACCCTTTTTGCCGGCAAAAAGTCCAACCATGGTGTGAACGTTTGAGCCATGTAAAAATGTGTCTACTTTGTCTTGGTGTGACAGGCTGTCCAATGTTGGGATTAATGTATAGGTTAGGGTATAGAGTTGGTGTCTTGGCATTCCATAATTTGGACAGAAGAGGATGAAATGTTTGAAGTCTTCTGTGTGATGTCCGCATGAGCAGGCAGGACTCGGGGTCGAGCGAAAGAAAAGAAAGGTTGAATACATGTGAGAATTTAGAGAGGATAGGCCTACACGAAGTCTGGTGTGGAGGATGTTGCCATATTTTGTCCCAGCTGAGTAAAAGAGCGGTGGTTTGGTGTTCCCACGCTGGTCCCAGATGAGCTTGCAAAAGATGGGTCGTGATTTTGTGTGTCTGACCGATTCGGGTAACTGGTTTCAGAGGCGGGTGGTGGCGGGGATGAATGCATTTTTGAAGGATGTTAGGCGATTTTTCTGACTGGAAAGGACAAGCGTCAAACTAGTTTCATATTAATATAAAACTGCAGTTTCATATTTTCGTTTTCGTTGACACCATAGCTCACGCTGAAAATCACCATACATATAGATCTCGCCACGCTGATTACGAAAATCATAATAGCTAAGAGGTACATCAAACCGTTTTTGAGTTATACCAATTTCAAATTTTCGGAAATTTTGGGTGACACCATAGATCACGCTAAAAATCACCATACAGATAGATCTCGCCACGCTGATTACGAAAATCATAATAGCTAAGGGGTACATCAAACTGTTTTTGAATTATACCAATTTCAAAATTTCGAAATTTTGAGTGACACCATAGATCACGCTGAAAATCAACATACAGATAGATCTTGTCACGCTGATTACGCAAATAATAATAGCTAAGAGGTGTATCAAACCCCTTTTGAGTTGTACTAATTTCAAAATTTCTAATTTAAAACTCCAGTTGCATATTTTAGTTTTTCTTTACACCATAGATCACGCTGAAAATCACCATACAGATAGATCTCGACGCGCTGATTATGCAAATCATAATAGCCAAGAGGTACATCAAACTGTTTCTGAGTTATACAATTGCAAAATTTCGAAACTTTTTATTTCAAACTCCAGTTGCATATTTTAGTTTTTATTTACACCATAGATCAGGTTCAAAACGTGCACACAAATACATTTTGACAAGCTGAGTCCAAAAATCACCATATCTAAGAGGTACAATTAACCGTTTTTGAGTTATACATGTTAACAACAAAACTAAGACAAAATATTGACACCATATATCACGCTGAAAACCACCATACAGTTAGATCTCGCCGCGCTAATTACGAAAATCATAATACCTAAGAAGTACATCAAACGGTTTTTGAGTTACACCAATTTCAAAATTTCGAAAATGTTGAGTGACACCATAGATCTCGTTGAAAATCACCATACAAATAGATGTCGCCGCGCTGATTACGAAAATCATAATACCTAAGAGTTACATCGTTTCGTTTTTGATTTATACCCATTTGAAAATTTAGAAAATTTTGGGTGACACATATAGATCACGCTGAAAATAATTATACAGATAGATCTCGCCACGCTGATTACGAAAATCATAACAGCTAAGAGGTACATCAAACCGTTTTTTAGTTATACTAAATTCAAAATTTCGAAGCTTTTCATTTAAAACTCCAGTTGCATATTTCAGTTTTTATTTACACCATAGAACTCCAAAACGGTTAAGTGTACCTCTTAGATATGGTGATTTTTGGACTCAGCTTGTCAAAATGTATTTGTGTGCACGTTTTCAACCTGATCTATGGTGCAAATAAAAACTAAAATATGAAACTGGAGTTTTAAATAAAAGGTTTCGAAATTTTGAAATTGGTATAACTCAAAAACGGTTTGATGTACCTCTCGGATATTATGATTTTCATAATCAGCGCTTCGATATCTATCTGTGTGATGATTTTCAGCGTGATCTATGGTGTCAATTCTTTATCTTAGTTTGCTTGTTAACATGTATAACTCAAAAACAGTTAATTGTACCTCTTAGATATGGTGATTTTTCGACTCAGCTTATCAAAATATATGTGTGTGGACGTTTTCAACCTGATCTATGGTGTAAATAAAAACTAAAATATGAAACTGGAGTTT
The DNA here is from genome assembly GCA_036785665.1 of Chirona hameri. Classification (NCBI taxonomy): domain Eukaryota; kingdom Metazoa; phylum Arthropoda; class Thecostraca; order Balanomorpha; family Balanidae; genus Chirona; species Chirona hameri. The sequence goes on from JAXIVJ010007632.1 coordinate 29,280, forward strand.
AAAATAAAAGTTTCGAAATTTTGAAATGTGTATAATTCAAAAACAGTTTGATGTACCTCTTGTCTATTATGATTTTGATAATGAGCGCGTCGATATCTATCTGTGTGATGATTTTCAGCGTGATCTATGGTATCAATACTTTATCCTTTTTTTCAAGTTATAACTTTTATTATCATTTTTACATACAGAACACTTAAAAACAAACACACATTCAATCATCAATACAACATAAAAATTTGCATCGGTGCCTATCAGCCCGATTGGGCCCATCAGTCCGATTGGCCCATCAGCCCGATGGGGCCCATCGGCGGCCCCCGCCCGCGCCGCCTCGCGTTTTTCAGCGGCTCCCGTTCGCGAAGCGGCGCCCCCTCGCCACCGGCCGGGCGTGCGAGCCGTCGACCAGCGGGGCCGGCGCCCCGCACGCCCGGCCGGCCGACCGGCCCCGCAGCTCATTCTGAGGGCCGGTCCCGGGATAGCCCGGGTGGGGAAAGGACGGGGCCTATCCCATTGTATACACAAACACTTGTATTTGAGGGGACCTTCCCCCAGAAACACATAGCACTTAAAACACAAACACATCAAAGATCACGTTTGGCACGACACCCCACACTAACATATCGCACATTGTATAAAATAATCAACCGTCATATCCAGATAACCGCACCCGCACTTGGACTACAGTAATGATTATAGCTGAAGCTGTAGGGCGACAGATACAAATGGCTTCCATGCCTCTTTCAAATTATCCACTCTGTCATTCCGTATCGCAACACACTTTTCAATATCGAACATTCTGCTAAGGTAACTCCTAAATCCTTCGAAGTCGACGTTACTGTCGTGGAATTTTTGACTGACGATACACTGTTTGGCATATAATAGAATTACGTTAAGTGACACCGGTCCACGAACACAGCCGAACAGCACCGCTATGCTATCGACTTGAAAATGAAATATTCTTCGTAGCGTCCTATTAAGAGCGTCAGAAACCTTATTCCAAAACATATTCAACTGTGGGCATAACACAAAATAGTGCTGCAAATTATCAACTTCGCCACAGTGGTCACAAAATGGGTCTGCTACAACTTGCCTAGTGAACAAAAACCGCTTTGTGGTAAAATATCTGTGAGTTAGGAGGCTCTGAAGACGAGTTGATTTTGTTACTTTGAATGGTAAGCTATATATTTTCTGCCAACAGTCACCAAAATCGATCCCGTCAGCTACCCATCGGTGCTGCGCAGTAGGCGTCAAAAACGACCGTTGTAATGCGTAGAAATGTCGCGTTCTTAGGATGTCTCTAGTGCAACTACTTTATTTTGATAGTATATCTGAACCGATGAAGCCTTCCCCTCTGCAGCCAATGTTGAGCTACCAGCCGCCAAGGCTTTCCATCGTGGGGGAATAGCTCGACACCATCCAATGTACGTTAATGGGTCAACGTGCCGGGGCTGGTACCTGCTCCACACTAACATATCGCACATTGTATAACTCCTGATATAATAACACTCGCCCGTTGTCATCCAAAAAATCGTCGATAAAGCTTATCCCCTGTTCAGCGAGCCCACTATGACACACGGGTTTTCCTCCGACCCGAATCGCCTCATTATTCCAGATTAGCTGTAAACGCACCTCTTTACCACTACTAGGTTCCTTTCTCGGAACAATCTCTCTGTACCAAGCCAGCATTTCCTTGTAAAAAGGCGCCAAATTCAATCTTTTAACCCAGCAATCGCTGTAATGGGACCTCCAAACATCATTAAATGCGGTGGCTTTTAGTTTCTGAAGAAACACTTTAACAAAGGTAAGCTTTGGATGTTGCATCATTCGCGTTAGCCACGCAACCCTTTGCGCCTTATATATCGTTTTCAGGTTCGGAGCGTTCAAGCCCCCTTCGCTAATATCCTGCACTAGCACCCCTTTCGCTACTTTCGGTGGTCTTCCCCTCCAAATAAATTTCATAATGAGTTTGTGTACATCTGCAATGTGCGCATTGTTAATACGACTCGCTGCCATGAGGTATGTCAACTGCGATAATACCAGAGATTTGGCAATAGTTATCCTTCCCTTTATTGTAAGGTCCCTCTGAGACCATGTAGCTAACGTACGCTTAATTTTATTAATGATCGGATCCACGTTATCCGCACAACAATCGCGTGTCGCACTAAACCACACACCAAGTATCTTAACTGCTGATACTGGACGCCTTTCCAATATCGGCTGTTCAGAAAGTTTTAAATTTCTCTAACCACATCAAATTGCACTTTTCTAAATGCAATGCTAAGCCTGATACTTTCCCAAAGTCCTGAACCATACATCGAACACGCTCGGCAGATGCATGATCTCTTACAAACACGGTTGTATCATCACAAAACTGAGTTAAAATGTATGCCTCATTTTTCCAGCGAACTCTTTGAATATCATTACAGGCTCGAATGCTTAACGCCAAAATTTCGACCACAAGTGCAAAAATTGGTGCTAAGACAGGACATCCTTGTTGCAATCCTCTAGAGGGTTTGAACCAGCCTGACGTATACCCATTGTTGATAATAGCTAATTCTGAATTACTATGCAACAAACTAACCCACCCGATAAAATCATCTCCGAAGTTAAATCGTTTTAACGTTGCATACACAAATGAGTGTTCTACCGAGTTAAACGCATCTTTAAAATCTAATGCCATTAAAATGCCCTCCTCACTTTCCTTTTCACATAACTCGATTACATCCGCTATTGTTCGTAGATTGGTCCCAATATATCTGTTTCTGATGGCACCCGTTTGGTCCTCAGATACCAAACAATGCATAACTCGCGCAAGACGATTAGCCAAAACCTTGGCCACAATTTTGTATACTGTGTCCAAAAGACAAATCGCACGTTTGTTCTTCAGCATGGTCTGATCACCCTTCTTTGGGATTAACGTTATCACGCCCCTACGCTGTGTCACAAAGAACTGGCCCTTCTCTCTCGCTTGGTTTATATATTCCACAATTAAACTACCAAGGTCGTCCCAGAAGAAGAAAAATTCTTTAGAAAATCCTGAAACTGAAGTTGCTTTGCTGTTAAGCATAGACTTAAGGGCATGTTTGCACTCGTCATTCGTTATATGCCCTTCACGTGATGTCTTGTCGGAGTCACTCAACTGCGGACTTACTGGCCAGTTAAATTCATTCGCACCATTAAGCGCATTAACACTTGACCTCCTACCTCCGACGTCGGACTCATAAACCTGTTCATAATATTCTTTACATAGTCTCAATATGTCTTTGTATTCCGTTACAATTTGCCCAGTACCTGTCTGCAAAACTGCTATATTTTTGTTTACATCCCTTTTGGCGCAAAGTCCGAAAAAAAATATATAGTGGGCCTTTCTCCCTGTTCAAACCACCTGGCTCTGGAAAAAAGAATGGCTCGCCTCCCATTCTCTTCCTGAATATCATTCAAAACCTTTGTTACCCGCTTATATTCTAATGCAACCTCTGTAGACGGATTGCTGGTAAGCTCCCTCTCTAATGCATCTTTTGCTTCAACAGCCTTCGCTATTTTGACTTTCCTCATTTAGCAATAGCCTTGCCTTTCCGCGCAGCTATAACCCTTACTTGAGCGGACACCATCTCTAATCTTAAGCCCAAGTCATGGACAGACTCATACATGCCCTGCTCCCTACATGCCTGATCCATCTCTTCCCTAGCCTCCAAAACAAACTCACTATCCTCCAATAGCAAATTATTAAAGCGCCATAGCCCTGGACCTTTCTTAGAAGAAATTAAACGTGCTACAAAAACTACAACACTATGGTCGCTCAAGACTCCGGGCTGAATATCAACACTTTTGACCATGTGATTTTTAAGTAGGTGTTTGCTGCTAAATACGTAATCAATTCGTGACTGTTGCACTGGCTCCAGGCGTCGCCATGTGTACTGAACAGTGTCGGGGTGCCATTCCCTCCACACATCCACTAAACGAAAATCTGTTAAGATACGCGCTAAGGCTTTGGCAGCCTGGGTGAGACGGAACCGAGGTGCAGTGATATCAAGCTTACTCAAATGCACGTTACAATCCCCACATATCACAACAAATTTCCATTCGTCCACAGACAGAGCCTCCAGCTTCTCACAGATATTTTCATAACATTTTATCTGAGCCCTGCCATGACCCTGTGTGGGTGCGTAAACCGCAAACAACTTTAAGCGGATTGTCTCAACCTGCAAGTTTGCGACAAGTCGCCCATCACCATCACAATACGAGCTGACTACCGAAAAGCATGCAGACAAAAACTTAGGCAACAACACGGCCACTCCAGATTCATTACCCCTCAGACTATGTGCAAATATGATCTCTCCGCCCCATTCAGCCCTCCAAACTTTGTCATCTGATGACATTGAATGTGTTCCCTGCAATACCGCGATGTGATTAGGATACATTGTATGCAGAAAATGAAATATGGCTCGTCGTTTAGTTCTCTGCCTTAGACGTTAAATGAGACAAGTTTTAATTCAGCCATGACTATAGACTAAAAAACAAACAAAAACAAAACTGGAACATATCCCATTCGATACATACTCATGCTGCGGAGACGGCGGCCAGTCTACGAAAGTTGTGTTAGTGGTACACCTCAACAGAAATCGCTCCGCGGGCCCAAAAGGCCGTGCGGATGCGATACCGTCACAGCCAGTCCCAGTCAAAACCACCCCGTCAGTCAAACATTCCCACGGTGGTTCAGGTACGCACGCACCGGCGCCCACGACCAGCCCACCAGGCCTGGTGACCGCTGGGACATTCCAGGGATCAGCTGACGGCCGGGGTCGGCGGTCCAACACAGAGGCGGTCTCAGGCCGAGCAACATCGGGGGCACCGAAACGCACCTGATAGCAGGGTCCCATACAACCGCAATTAAACCAATCCGTGACACGATAAACTAAGAACGATCTAAACTGAAAGTGCGTAGACAAGAGCAGTGCACACAACAAAAACTGCCTAAAAGGAGACCTAACCATTCTGAGCTTAATTGTTGCGAAGAATGTCATTCAGATTATTCCAGTCTTGCACTCTCGTAATCTGACCATGTTCAAACATCCGAACAAAAACATGCCCCTGTCGCGTGAAAACACTGTGAATGACACGCTCTCGTTTCGCTTTGCGCAGCCTGGCACATGCTGCCTCCGCCGCAGCGCACAATCTCTCGTTGATGTAAAGTTGGTCGTTTCTGTCCCGCCGGCAACCGTTCTCGTCCTTCCCTAACGTGACACGTTTCTGGCAGATGCGCTCGCGGATGCTGCTCTGGCCCACGGCCGCGAACTAGCAAACGATTCTTTTCCCCCTCCCCACACGATACGACTGAACAATGTCATCTGTTCTCACCTCAATGTCCGGCAAGTATTTGCGCACCGTCTTTACCGCTGTCTCCGCTACGTTCTCCGTCCATGGGTCCCGGTCGGGTGGAGGAGGAACGCCCGGCCCATCAAAGATGAGGAACGGGCGATTCCTCTCCATATCCAGTTCTATCACCGCTCCCTCCAGCCCCGAGATCCTGGCGTCCCTCTGGCCGACAGCGTAACGCAGCGCGTCGAACTCGATACCCTGCTGCTCCATGTGGCCCTCTTGATCGAGCACTCGCTGCTGCATGCTGCCAAGCTCCTCCCGTAGCCTCGTCACGGATTCCTCCATCTTTGTCGACAGGACCCGTGTCAGCTTAGCCAGCTCCGACCGCAGCAGCGCGGGCGTGATGCTTCCGGAACCATCGTCCCACTCAGCATCCGAGTCATCCTCCGGTTCCGAGTCGCCGGACGCTTCTCGCAGCCGCTTATTCCGGCTTTCAGAGTTCTCTCTCCTGGTGTTGAGCTGGGTTATCATCTCGCGGACCCACCCCTGGCCGCGGCTGGGCCCGCCACTGGCGCGTCCTGACTCGCCGGCGGCACCAGCCGACGGCGCCTGGGCTCGACGCGCCGCACCGGGCGGCGGCGGCGCCCCACCGGACGGCGGCGGCGCCCGGCGCTGTGAGCCGCCACGGCCCCGAGTGTCCATATTTTTTTTCTGCTTTGCCGGTCCCATCCTGATCTCCCTCTAAATCCAGCTTCCAATGACGCACTTCTCACACAACTATAACGTTCTGGCTGCACTCACCTCCTCTGTCTTCTCTCCACGTACTGTCCTCACACGCCTCTCACAGCACTAACTTGTCTTCCCTTTTGCCCAGATTTCACGTGTGAATCGAATACTTTTCACTGCCGCTCGATACTTGTAACACCCAGGCTGATAAGCTCGGTTTAATTTAACTAAGCGTCCTCCTGACCACTGCCCACTCGCACTCGCAGCTCCGCGGCGGGCTCGGCGCGCAGCTGACCTCGCGCACGTCCGGTCACGGCCACCATCGGGCGACAACTGATCAATATATTACAATATACTGAACAATATATTATAATATATAATACTTTATCTTAGTTTCCTTGTTAACATGTATAACACAAAAACGGTTAAGTGGTAAAAACGGTCTTAGATATGGTGATTTTGGGACTCAGCTTGTCAAAATGTATTTGTGTGCACGTTTCCAACGTGATCTATGGTGTAAATAAAAACTAAAATATGCAACTGGAGTTTTAAATAAAAAGTTTCGAAATTGTGAAATTAGTGTAACTCAAAAACGGTTTGATGTACCTCTTAGCTATTATGATTTGCGTAATCAGCGTGACGAGATCTATCTGTATGGTGATTTTAAGCGTGATCTTGGTGTCACCTAAAATTTTCGAAATTTTCAATTTGGTATAACTCAAAAACGATTTCATGTACCTCTTAGGTATTACTATTTTCGTAATCAACGCGGCGAGATCTATCTGTATGGTGGTTTTCAGCGTGATATATGGTGTCAATATTTTGTCTTAGTTTTGTTGTTAACATGTATAACTCAAAAACGGTTGAGTGTACCTCTTAGATATGGTGATTTTTGGACTCAGCTTGTCAAAATGTATTTGTGTGCACGTTTTCAACCTGATCTATGGTATAATTAAAAACTCAAATATGAAACTGGAGTTTTAAATAAAACTTTCCGAAATTTTGAAATGGTATAATTCAAAACCGGTTTGATGTACCACTTAGCTAATATGATTTTCGTAATCAGCGTGGCGAGATCTATCTGTACGGTGATTTTCAGCGTGATCTATGGTGTCACCCAAAATTTTCGGAATTTTCGAATTGGCATAACTCAAAAATGGCTTGATGTACTTCTTAGGTATTATGATTTTCGTAATTAACGCGGCGAGATCTATCTGTATGGTGGTTTTCAGGGTGATCTATGGTGTCAATATTTTGTCTTAGTTTTGTTGTTAACATGTATAACTCAAAAACGGTTAAGTGTACCTCTTAGATATGGTGATTTTTGGACTCAGCTTGTCAAAATGTATTTGTGTGCACGTTTTGAACCTGATCTATGGTGTAATTAAAAACTAAAATATGAAACTGGAGTTTTAAATACAAATTTCCGAAATTTTGAAATTGGTATAATTCAAAAACGGTTTGATGTACCTCTAAGCTATTATGATTTTCGTAATCAGCGGGGCGAGATCTATCTGTATGGTGATTTTCAGCGTAATATATGGTGTCACTCCAAATTTTCGAAATATTCAAATAGGTATAACTCAAAAACGAAACGATGTACCTCTTAGGTATTATGATTTTCGTAGTCAACGCGGCGAGATCTATCTGTATGGTGATTTTCAGCGTGATCTATGGTGTCACCCAAAATTTCCGAAATTTTGAAACTGGTATAACTAAAACACGGTTTTATGCACCTCTTAGGTATTGTGATTTTCGTAATTAACGCGGCGAGATATATCTGTATGGTGGTTTTCAGCGTGATCTATGGTGTCAATATTTTGTCTTAGTTTTGTTAACATGTATAACTCAAAAACGGTTAGATGTACCTCTTAGATATGGTGATTTTTGGACTCAGCTTGTCAAAATGTATTTGTGTGCACGTTTTCAACCTGATTTATGGTGTAATTAAAAACTAAAATATGAAACTGGAGTTTTAAAGAAAACGCTCCGAAATTTTGAAATTGGTATAATTCAAAAACGGTTTGATGTACCTCTTAGCTATTATGATTTTCGTAATCAGCATGGCGAGATCTATCTGTATGGTGATTTTCAGCGTGATCTATGGTGTCACCCAAAATTTCCGAAATGTTAAAATTGGTATAACTAAAAAACGGTTTGATGTACCTCTTAGGTATTATGATTTTCGTGATTAACGCGGCGAGATCTATCTGTATAGTGGTTTTCAGCCTGATATATGGTGTCAATATTTTGTCTTAGTTTTGTTGTTAACATGTATAACTAAAAAAAACGGTTAAGTGTACCTCTTAGATATGGTGATTTTTGGACTCAGCTTGTCAAAATGTATTTGTGTGCACGTTTTCAACCTGATCTATGGTGTAATTAAAAGCTATAAAAAACTGGAGTTTTAAATACAAATTTCCGAAATTTTGAAATTGGTATAATTCAAAAACGGTTTGATGTACCTCTTAGCTATTATGATTTTCGCAATCAGCGTGGCGAGATCTATCTGTATGGTGATTTTCAGCGTGATCTATGGTGTCACTCAAATTTTTCTCTCGACATTTTCAAATAGGTATAACTCAAAAACGAAACGATGTACCTCTTAGGTATTATGATTTTTATAATCAACGCGGCGAGATCTATCTGTATGGTGATTTTCAGCGTGATCTATGGTGTCACCCAAAATTTCCGAAATTTTGAAATTGGTATAACTAAAAAACGGTTTTATGTACCTCTTAGGTATTTTGATTTTCGTAATTAACGCGGCGAGATCTATCAGTGTGGTGGTTTTCAGCGTGATCTATGGTGTCAATATTTTTCTTAGTTTTGTTGTTAACATGTATAACTCAAAAACGGTTAAGTGTACCTCTTAGATATGGTGATTTTTGGACTCAGCTTGTCAAAATGTATTTGTGTGCACGTTTTTAACCTGAGCTATGGTGTAATTAAAAACTAAAATATGAAACTGGAGTTTTAAACAAAACTTTCCGAAATTTTCAAATAGGTATAACTAAAAAAACGGTTTGATGTATCTCTTAGCTATTATGATTTTCGTAATCAGCGTGGCGAGATATAGCTGTATGGTGATTTGCAGCGTCATCTATGGTGTTACCCAAAATTTCCGAAAACTTGAAATTGGTATAACTCAAAAACAGTTTGATACTATAATTATATATGATACTTAGCTACTATAATTTTCGTAATCAGCGTGACGAGATCTATCTGTATGGTGATTTTCAGCGTGATCTATGGTGTCGCCCAAAATTTGCGAAATTTTAAAATTAGTATAACTCTAAAACGGTTTGATGTACCTCTTAGCTATTATTATTTTCGTAATCAGCGTGGCGAGATATATCTGTATGGTGATTTGCAGCGTCATACACTGGTGTTACCCAAAATTTCCGAAAATTTGAAATAGGTATAACTCAAAAACAGTTTGATCTTAGCTACTATAATTTTCTACTATAGCTACTATACTATAATATTAGCTACTATAAACAGTCTTAGCTACTATAATTTTCGTAATCTATCTGTATTGTGATTTTCAGCGTGATCTATGGTTTCCAAAATTTCCGAAATTTTGAAATTGGTATAACTAAAACACGGTTTGATGTAACTCTTAGCTTTTATGATATTCAAAATCAGCGCGTCGATATCTATCTGTATGGTGATTTATAGCGTGATCTATGGTGTCAACGAAAACGGAAATATGAAACTGCAGTTTTATATTAATATGAAACTAGTTCGACGCTGGTACGTCCTGCACCTGCTTCCTCGCAACAGCAGAGCTGGCGCTTGTCGCAGGAGTATGACGTCACCTGGTATGACGTAGTATACGTCATCGATCTTCCAGCGAATCAGGCTCTCTAATCTCGGCTGACAACAGCACAGCAGCTGATTTGAAACAGGGCTCTTGTTATCCTGTCCTCTATCACCCTGGCATGGCCCTGGTCAAGGCCAAAGAGACTAGGTAGACCCGTCCATAGAGACTAGGGGTTGTTATAGGGCCTTGGGTAGACCAGAGGTGGAGAATTGTCAAAATGTCAGGGGGTGCTTTTCACCGGCGGCTCTCAAATACAAGTTGTAGGGAGAGGACGAGGAGAGAGGTTGGCGGCCGTTATGGCCGCTTAGCGCGACGGGCCGTAAAATAAAAGGAAGCAAGCGGCACGAAAATGGATGCAAACATCAGTGACAACTGACAAGATGCATCGAAAACCCAATATGGAGTTTCATGTCATGGTCTCTGGAAGCTATTTTTTTTGCACTACGGCTGCCCTTCCCCCAAAAAACGCTTCGAGTCACATCAATAATCGTAATTATTTTAACTATGGGAAAAGAACGATGAGAAGAGAACACAAAATCACGGTGCGAACATATAAACCTTCAAGTCACATAATATCGGCACCGAAATGACGAAGTCGTCAATGCTGACCTGACCGTGTGAACTTTTTTCATTTATGTATTCAATGTATCTCGATATCTCGAACAACCACATAAAAACAACACAACGCAGAAGAAGCCACGGTCCGGTCGGCAGCGGTGCGAGCAGCTGCTCGGCGAGGCCTCGGATATCACAACGGTGACGGGCGGACATGCCGCAGCGAGAGGTGTGGCGCCAGGAGCTGTGCGCGGAGGTGCGGGAGGCCTGGTCCCTGTCCGCCGGCCCGGGAGCAAATTCCCGAAGTCTAATAACCATTCGCACCAATTCATTTGATTGGTCGAATTCACTTGGATGTGACGTCACTGTGACGTCACAGTCGCCCTACCTATTGCGCATGCTCATTGGTTAATCTGGAGGATCTGGAAGCTATTTTTGTGTTGGATCCTGTGAGAAAGGCCGTATATAGAAGGTAGAGTCATTAGGCGATTTGACCACTCCGAGCAGGTTACGAGAGTTGGTGATTTACGTTGGATCGTCGTTTCCGTTTGAGTTCTGGAGACGTTGAGCGCCAGCGTTTTGGTTGCTGCGCGTTGTTGTTTGCTATGGAGTACTGCCGACGGTTTGAGTTGTTTTGAATTGGATACGGCACTTGAGTTGTTTGCGACGATTCGTAATTAAAATAATTGCAAATTGATGGTGATGAAAATTGCTTCGTAGTTTATCTGGACGTGATACTGCGGCGTCGCCAGTTGTTTCCTGTCGCGATGGCGAAAAATACATGTCTTTCAAAATTACTATTAACTTCTATTGGCGCGCCTCGACAGGTAATAGAAAACCGAGGTTGAAATATAAACGCGTTTTCCGCTTTCTAAACACAGTTGTCGCACGTGTCAACTGAACTGACTTGCTCCGTGCTCGTTTCATGGAATCTCTGGGTGGCAAATACGTATTTAAAATGCAACGCCTTACCTTCTAATATTACGTATGCGATCGAAATAAATACGTATTATCGAAATACTGTAAATGGGTGTAATGTATATAGCCTGCAATTTATATAGCCTGCAAGTGATATAGTCAGCAAATTTATATAGCAGGCGAGCATGGCGGACGTGGCGGCGGTGGCGGGCGTTGGTGGGTGATGGCGGGGCGGTGGCGGGCGTTGGTGGGTGATGGCGGGGCGATGGCGGGGCGGTGTTGGGGCGGTGTTGGGGCGGTGTTGGGGCGGTAGGCGTGGGCGGTGGGCGTGTACGGTGGGCGTTGACAATGGGCGGTGGGCGGTAGGCGGTGGGCGGTGGGCGCGGTCGGTGGGTGGTGTCGGGGCGGTGTTGGGGTGTTGGGGCGGTGGGCGGTGGGCGGTGGGTGGTGGGCGGTGGGCGGTGGGCGGTGGGCGGTATGCGGTATGCGGTATGCGGTATGCGGTGGGCGGTTGGCGGTGGGCGGTTGGCGGTGGGCGGTAGGTGGTGGGCGGTTGGCGATGAACGTGGGTAGTGGGCGGTGGACGGTGGGTAATGGGCGGTGGGCGGTGGGTGGTGGGCGGTGGGTGGTGGGCGGTGGGCGGTGGGTGGTGGGCGGTGGGCGGTAGGTGGTGGGCGGTGGGCGGTGGGCGGTGGGCAGTAGGCGGTGGGCGGTGGGCGATCAACGTGGGCAGTAGGCGGTGGGCGGTGGGCGGTGGGCGGTGGGTGGTGGGCGGTGGGCGATGGGCGGTGGGCGGTGGGCGGTGGGCGGTGGGCGGTGGGCGGTGGGTGGTGGGTGGTGGGTGGTGGGTGGTGGGTGGTGGGTGGTGGGTGGTGGGCGGTGTGTGGTGGCGTGGCGGTGGCGGTGGCGGGGCGGTGGGCGGTGGGCGGTGGGTGGTGTGCGGTGGGCGTGTGTGGTGGGCGGTGGGCGTGGGTGGTGTCGGGACAGTGTCGGGGCGGTGTCGGGGCGGTGTCGGACGTGTCAGGCGCGTCCAATTCAATCCGATCAGGTGGGCCGTTCGTTCGTGTCGAAAAAGCACTTGGCCGTCGCCAGAATTCGAACCGGGCCCATCTGCGCCAAAGCCTGACGCCTTGGCACTAAGCCAGAACGGCTGATGGTAGCCAAGGCTTATTTTCGATACAGTAGCGGGATACAGGCAGCGACTATCTCCATAGTAACTGAGACTCAATCTCCGGTCGGGAGTGACTTGGACCTGGGCGACATAGTTCTTGTAGCGTTTTAGGGAGCCCGTCATTGTAAGCTACATGTTTTTATATCTGAATACATTTTGGGTGGGTATTAGATGATTTCGAATGCACTTTCCAGCCATGTGATTTTTATCGCTTAGAACACATTGTTTGTTGACGGTACGGCGGTTTGCAAAATTGACGTTGGAAAACATTGGTAATGGGTATGGGTATGTTACAGGCGGATGTTAGCACTGAAATATTTCTTTAGAACGTTAATTTTTACATGCATTTTAGAGACGGTGCATAGGCCTATACATTGGCAAAGTTTCATCACTTGACGTCCCATTGGTTCCGAGCACTGATTTGAATCGTGAAAAACTTGATAAAAGCCTAAATTGCAGCTGTTTAGCGGTTCACTTTGCATGTGCAGCACGCCACTGATGGACCGACAGTGGATTTTCCGTGCCGCTTCTTCCTCTGCACATCTGTCTTTTCGGTTTGTCGGTGCAACTTGTGGTTGCCGAAATATCAGCCAGGTATGCAACAATGTTTGGGCGATAATTTCGTACGCGGCGTTTTCGCTAAATTAGTGTATTGTCAATGGAGAAATCGATCATATTTGCACGCGGCACCACGCACAAACGACGCAACCGACCGTGATGGGACCCACAGTTTCAGATAGTTAGTCACCAGTCGAGTCGATTAGTTTTTGTCACGACGCTCCAAGTGCCTTAGTCCCTGAGCTATTAAGATTCTGCCATAAGACAACAGGCGAGGCTGAAGTTTTTCCATAGGCGCTAGTGTTGAAGCGTGTCGAGCATAGGCTAGTGTTGAAGAAAGTCGACACTACTGCTTTTATAATAGAGGACTAGATGGGTGTAATGTATATAGCCTGCAATTTATATAGCCTGCAATTGATATAGCCAGCTAATTTATATAGCAGGTGAGCGTGGCGGACGTGGCGGCGGTGGCGGGCGTTGGTGGGTGATGGCGGGGTGGTGTCGGGCGGTGTCGGGGCGGTGGGCGTGGGCGGTGGGCGTGGGCGGTGGGCATAGTCGGTGGGTGGTGGCGGGGCGGTGTTGGTGGTGTTGGTGCTGTTGGTGTTGTTGGTGTTGTTAGTGTTGTGGGTGTTGTTGGTGTTGTTGGTGTTGTTGGTGTTGTTGGTGTTGTTGGTATTGTTGGTGTTTTTGGTGTTGTTGGTGTTGTTGGCGCTGGTGGTGGTGTTGGTGTTGTTGGTGTTGTTTGTGTTGCTGGTGCTGTTGGTGTTCTTGGTATTGTTGGTATTGTTGGTGTTCTTGGTGTTCTTGGTGTTGTTGGTGTTGTTGGTGTTGTTGGTGCTGTTGGTGTTTTTGGTGTTGTTGGTGTTGTTGGTGTTGTTGGTGTTGTTGGTGTTGTTGGTGTTGTTGGTGGTGTTGTTGGTGGTGTTGTTGGTGTTGTTGGTGTTGTTGGTGTTGTTGGTGTTGTGGGTGTTGTGGGTGTTGTGGGTGTTGTGGATGTTGTGGATGTTGTGGGTGTTGTGGGTGTTGTGGATGTTGTGGATGTTGTGGATGTTAAGGATGTTGTGGATGTTGTGGGTGTTGTGAATGTTGTGTGTGTTGTGGGTGTTGTGGGTGTTGTGGGTGGTGTGGGGGTTGTGTGTGTTGTGGGTGTTGTGGGTGTTGTTTGTTATTGTGGGTGTTGTGGGTGTTGTGGGTGTTGTGGGTGTTGTGTGTGTTGTGGGTGCTGGTGGTGATGTTGGTGTTGTTTTGTGTTGCTGGTGTTGTTGGTGTTGTTGGTGTTGTTGGTGCTGTTGGTGTTGTTGGTGTTGTTGGTGTTGTTGGTGTTGTTGGTGTTGTTGGTGTTGTTGTTGGTATTGTTGGTGTTGTTGGTGTTGTTGGTGGTGTTGGTGGTGTTGGTGGTGTTGGTGGTGTTGGTGGTGATGATGTTGTTGGTGTTGTTGGTTTTGTTGGTGGTGTTGGTGGTGTTGGTAGTGTTGGTAGTGTTGTTGGTGTTGTTGGTGTTGTTGGCATTGTTGGTGTTGTTGGTGTTGTTGGTGTTGTGGGTGTTGTGGGTGTTGTGGGTGTTGTGGTTGTTGTGGTTGTTGTGGGTGTTTTTGTGGTTTGTGGGTGTTGTGGGTGTTGTGGATGTTGTGGATGTTGTGGGTGTTGTGGGTGTTGAAAATGTTGTGGGTGTTGTGGGTGTCGTGGGTCTCGTGGGTGATGTGGGTCTTGTGTGTGGTGTTTGTGTTATTGATGGTGTTGGTGGTGTTGGTGGGTGATGTTGGTGGTGGTGGTGTTGTTGGTGTTTTGGGTGTTGTTGGTGTTGTTGGTGACGTTGGTGTTGTTGGTGTTGTTAGTGTTTTTAGTGTTTTTGGTGTTGTTGGTGTTGTTGGTGTTGTTGGTGTTGTTGGTGTTGTTGGTGTTGTTGGTGTTGTTGGTGTTGTTGGCGTTGTTGGTGTTGTTGGTGTTGTTGGTGTTGTTGGTGTTGTTGTTGTTGGTGTTGTTGGTCTTGTTGGTGTTGTTGGTGCTGTTGGTATTGTTGGTATTGTTGGTGTTGTTGGTGTTGTTGGTATTGTTGGTATTGTTGGTGTTGTTGGTGCTGGTGGTGCTGTTCGTGTTGTTGGTGTTGTTTGTGTTGTGGGTGTTGTGATCAGGTCGGCCTAAGATTCGTTCGTGTCGAAAAAACAATTGACCGCCGTCGGGATTCGAACCGGGCCCCTCTGCGCCAAAGTCTGAGGCCCTACCACTAAGATGGTAAGAGATGGTACCACAATCGGCTGATGGTAGCCAAGGCTTATTTTCTATACAGTACCGGGATACAGGCAGCGAAGGTCTCCATAGTAACCGAGACTCAATCTCCGGTCGAGAGTGATTTGGGCAGCCGCGACGTAGTTCTTGTATCGTTTTAGGGAACCTGTCATTGTAAGCTACATGTTTTTATATATGAATACATTTTGGGTGGGTATTAGATGATTTTGAATGCACTTTCCGGCCATGTGATTTGTATCGCTTAGAACACATTTTTGTTGACGGTACGGCGGTTTGCAAAATTGACGTTGGAAACATTGGTAGTGGGTATGTTACAGGCGGATTTTAGCACTGAAATATTTCTTTAGAACATTAATTTTTACATGCATTTTAGAGACGATGCCCTACACATTGGCAAAGTTTCATCACTTGACGTCCCATTGGTTCCGAGCACTGATTTGAATCGTGAAAAACTTGATAAAAGCCTAAATTGCAGCTTTTTAGCGATTAACTTTGCACGTGCAACGCGCCACTGATGGACCGACAGTGGATATTGTGTGCCGCTTCTTCCTCTGCACATCTGTGTTTTTGGCTTGTCGGTGCGACTTGTGTTGCCGAAATATCAGCCAGGTATGCAACAATGTTTGTTCGATAATTTCGTACGCGGCGTTTTCGCTAATTAGTGCATTGTCAATGGAGGAATCGTCCGTTTTTGCACGCGGCGCCACGAACAAACGACGCACCCGAAAGTGATGGGACCCAAAGTTTAAGATGAAGAGCCACCTCTTGCGTCGATTGGTTTTTGTCACGACGCTCCAAGTGCCTTAGTTCCTGAGCTATTAAGATTATACAAACAGACAACAGGTGAGGCAAGCGACCTCAGCAGGAATGTTCACAGGCGTAGTGTTGAGGAAAGTCGACAATAGGCCAAGCCTGAGCGCTCGGACAATTGGCTAAGCCTGAGCGCGTAGACAATACTCCTTTTATAATATACGGACTAGATGGGTGTAATGTATATAGCCAGCAATTTATACAGCCTGCAATTGATATAGCCAGCTAATTTATATAGCAGGCGAGCGTGGCGGACGTGGCGGCGGTGGCGGGCGTTGGTGGGTGATGGCGGGGTGGTGTCGGGGCGGTGTCAGGGCGGTGGGCGTGGGCGGTGGGCGTTGGCTATGGGCGTTTGCGGTGGGCGGTGGGCGGTGGGCGGTGGGCGGTGGGTGGTGGGCGGTGGGCGGTGGGCGGTGGGCGGTGGGCGTGGGCGGTGGGCGTGGGCGGTGGGCGTGGGCGGTGGGCGTGGGCAGTGGGCGTAGTCGGTGGGTGGTGGCGGGGCGGTTCTGTTGGTGTTGTTGGTGTTGGTGTTGTTGGTGTTGTTGGTGTTGTTGGTGTTGTTGGTGTTGTTGGTGTTGTTGGTGTTGTTGGTGTTGTTGGTGTTGTTGGTGTTGGTGTTGTTGGTGTTGTTGGTGTTGTTGGTGTTGTTGGTGTTGTTGGTGTTGTTGGTGTTGTTGGTGTTGTTGGTGTTGTTGGTGTTGTTGGTGTTGTTGGTGTTGTTGGTGTTGTTGGTATTGTTGGTGTTGGTGTTGTTGGTGTTGTTGGTGCTGGTGGTGCTGTTGATGTTATAGTTTTTTTTTGTTGCTGGTGTTGTTGGTATTGTTGGTGTTGTTGGTGTTGTTGGTGCTGTTGGTGTTGTTGGTGTTGTTGGTGTTGTTGGTGTTGTTGGTGTTGTTGTTGGTATTGTTGGTGTTGTTAGTGTTGTTCGTGGTGTTGGTGGTGTTGGTGGTGTTGGTGGTGTTGGTGGTGATGATGTTGTTGGTGTTGTTGGTTTTGTTGGTGGTGTTGGTGGTGTTGGTAGTGTTGGTAGTGTTGGTAGTGTTGTTGGTGTTGTTGGTGTTGTTGGTATTGTTGGTGTTGTTGGTGTTGTTGGTGTTGTGGGTGCTGTGGGTGTTGTGGGTGTTGTGGTTGTTGTGGGTGTTGTGGGTGTTGAAAATGTTGTGGGTGTTGTGGGTGTCGTGGGTCTCGTGGGTGATGTGGGTCTTGTGTGTGGTGTTTGTGTTATTGATGGTGTTGGTGGTGTTGGTGGGTGATGTTGGTGGTGGTGGTGTTGTTGGTGTTTTTGGTGTTGTTAGTGTTGTTGGTGTCGTTAGTGTTGTTGGTGTTGTTAGTGTTTTTAGTGTTTTTGGTGTTGTTGGTGTTGTTGGTGTTGTTGGTGGTGTTGGTGTTGTTGGTGTTGTTGGCGTTGTTGGCGTTGTTGGTGTTGTTGGTGTTGTTGGTGTTGTTGGTCTTGTTGGTGTTGTTGGTGCTGTTGGTATTGTTGGTGTTGTTGGTGTTGTTGGTATTGTTGGTATTGTTGGTGTTGTTGGTGCTGGTGGTGCTGTTCGTGTTGTTGGTGTTGTTTGTGTTGTGGGTGTTGTGATCAGGTCGGCCATTCATCATTCGTTCGTGTCGAAAAAACAATTGACCGCCGTCGGGATTCGAACCGGGCCCCTCTGCGCCAAAGTCTGAGGCCCTACCACTAAGATGGTAAGATGGTACCACAATCGGCTGATGGTAGCCAAGGCTTATTTTCTATACAGTACCGGGATACAGGCAGCGAAGGTCTCCATAGTAACCGAGACTCAATCTCCGGTCGAGAGTGATTTGGGCAGCCGCGACGTAGTTCTTGTATCGTTTTAGGGAACCTGTCATTGTAAGCTACATGTTTTTATATATGAATACATTTTGGGTGCGTATTAGATGATTTTGAATGCACTTTCCGGCCATGTGATTTGTATCGCTTAGAACACATTTTTTGTTGACGGTACGGCGGTTTGCAAAATTGACGTTGGAAAACATTGGTAATGGGTATGTTACAGGCGGATTTTAGCACTGAAATATTTCTTTAGAACATTAATTTTTACATGCATTTTAGAGACGATGGCCTACACATTGGCAAAGTTTCATCACTTGATGTCCCATTGGTTCCGAGCACTGATTTGAATCGTGAAAAACTTGATAAAAGCCTAAATTGCAGCTTTTTAGCGATTAACTTTGCACGTGCAACGCGCCACTGATGGACCGACAGTGGATATTGTGTGCCGCTTCTTCCTCTGCACATCTGTGTTTTTGGCTTGTCGGTGCGACTTGTGTTGCCGAAATATCAGCCAGGTATGCAACAATGTTTGTTCGATAATTTCGTACGCGCCGTTTTCGCTAATTAGTGCATTGTCAATGGAGGAATCGTCCGTTTTTGCACGCGGCGCCACGAACAAACGACGCACCCGAAAGTGATGGGACCCAAAGTTTAAGATGAAGAGCCACCTCTTGCGTCGATTGGTTTTTGTCACGACGCTCCAAGTGCCTTAGTTCCCGAGCTATTAAGATTATACAAACAGACAACAGGTGAGGCAAGCGACCTCAGCAGGAATGTTCATAGGCGTAGTGTTGAGGAAAGTCGACAATAGGCCAAGCCTGAGCGCTCGGACAATTGGCTAAGCCTGAGCGCGTAGACAATACTCCTTTTATAATATACGGACTAGATGGGTGTAATGTATATAGCCAGCAATTTACATAGCCTGCAATTGATATAGCCAGCTAATTTATATAGCAGGCGAGCGTGGCGGACGTGGCGGGGGTGGCGGGCGGCGGTGGGTGATGGCGGGGTGGTGTCGGGGCGGTGTCAGGGCGGTGGGCGTGGGCGGTGGGCGTTGGCTATGGGCGTTTGCGGTGGGCGGTGGGCGGTGGGCGGTGGGTGGTGGGCGGTGGGCGGTGAGCGGTGGGCGGTGGGCGTGGGCGGTGGGCGTGGGCGGTGGGCGTGGGCGGTGGGCGTGGGCAGTGGGCGTAGTCGGTGGGTGGTGGCGGGGCGGTTCTGTTGGTGTTGTTGGTGTTGTTGGTGTTGTTGGTGTTGTTGGTGTTGTTGGTGTTGTTGGTGTTGTTGGTGTTGTTGGTGTTGTTGGTGTTGTTGGTGTTGTTGGTTGTGTTGGTGTTGTTGGTGTTGTTGGTGTTGTTGGTGTTGTTGGTATTGTTGGTGTTGTTGGTGTTGTTGGTGCTGGTGGTGCTGTTGATGTTATAGTTTGTTTTGTTGCTGGTGTTGTTGGTGTTGTTGGTGTTGTTGGTATTGTTGGTGTTGTTGGTGTTGTTGGTGTTGTTGGTGTTGTTGGTGTTGTTGGTGTTGTTGGTGTTGTTGGTGTTGTTGGTGTTGTTGGTGTTGTTGGTGTTGTTGTTGTTGTTGTGGGTGTTGTGGATGTTGTGGGTGTTGTGGGTGTTGTGGGTGTTGTGGGTGTTGTGGGTGTTGTGGGTGTTGTGGGTGTTGTGGGTGTTGTGGGTGTTGTGTGTGTTGTGAATGTTGTGGGTGTTATGGGTGTTGTGGGTGTTGTGGGTGTTGTTGGTGTTGTTGGTGTTGTGGGTATTGTGGGTGTTGTGGGTGTTGTGGGTGTTGTGGGTGTTGTGGGTGTTGTTGGTGATGGTGGCGCTGTTGGTGTTGTTGGTGTTGCTGGTGTTGTTGGTGTTGTTGGTATTGTTGGTGCTGTTGGTTTTGTTAGTGTTGTTGGTGTTGTTAGTGTTGTTGGTGTTGTTGGTGTTGTTGGTGTTGTTGGTGTTGTTGGTGTTGTTGGTGTTGTTGGTGGTGTTGATGTTGTTTGTGTTGCTGGTGGTGTTGGTGGTGTTGTTGGTGTTGGTGGTGTTGTTGGTGTTGTTGGTGTTGTTGGTGTTGTTGGTGTTGTAGGTGTTTTGGGTGTTGTGGGTGTTGTGGGTGTTGTGGGTGTTGTGGGTGTTGTGGGTGTTGTGGATGTTGTGGGTGGTGTGGGTGGTGTGGGTGTTGTGAATGTTGTGGGTGTTATGGGTGTTGTGGGTGTTTTGGGTGTTGCGGGTATTGTGGGTGTTGTGGGTGTTGTGGGTGTTGTGTGTGGTGTGGGTGTTGTTGGTGTTTTTGGTGTTGTTGGTGGTGTTGATGGTGGTGGTGTTGTTGGTGTTGTTGGTGTTGTTGGTGCTGTTGGTGTTATTGGTGTTGTTTGTGTTGCTGGTGTTGTTGGTGTTGTTGGTGTTGTTGGTATTGTTGGTGTTGTTGGTGCTGTTGGTGTTGTTGGCAATGTTGATGTTGTTGGTGTTGTTGGTGTTGTTGGTGTTGTTGGTGGTGTTGTTGGTGTTGTTGGTATTGTTGGTATTGTTGGTGTTGTTGGTGTTGTTGGTGTTGTTGGTGTTGTGGGTGTTGTGGGTGTTGTGGATGTTGTGGATGTTGTGGGTGTTGTGGGTGTTGTGAATGGTGTGGGTGTTATGGGTGTTGTGGGTGTTGTGGGTGTTGTTGGTGTTGTGGGTATTGTGGGTGTTGTGGGTCTTGTGGGTGTTGTGGGTGTTGTTGGTGTTGTGGGTGTTGTGTGTGTTATGAATGTTGTGGGTGTTATGGGTGTTGTGGGTGTTGTGGGTGTTGTGAATGGTGTGGGTGTTATGGGTGTTGTGGGTGTTGTGGGTGTTGTTGGTGTTGTGGGTGTTGTGAATGGTGTGGGTGTTATGGGTGTTGTGGGTGTTGTGGGTGTTGTTGGTGTTGTGGGTATTGTGGGTGTTGTGGGTGTTGTGGGTGTTGTGGGTGTTGTGGGTGTTGTGGGTGTTGTGGGTGTTGTGGGTGTTGTGTGTGTTATGAATGTTGTGGGTGTTATGGGTGTTGTGGGTGTTGTGGGTGTTGTGGGTGTTGTGGGTGTTGTTGGTGTTGTTGGTGTTGTTGGTGTTGTTGGTGTTGTTGGTGGTGTTGGTGTTGTTGGTGTTGTTGGTGTTGTTGGTGTTGTTGGTGTTGTTGGTGTTGTTGGTCTTGTTGGTGTTGTTGGTCTTGTTGGTGTTGTTGGTCTTGTTGGTGTTGTTGGTATTGTTGGTGTTGTTGGTGATGTTGGTCTTGTTGGTGTTGTTGGTGATGTTGGTGTTGTTAGTGTTGTTGTTATTGTTGGTGTTATTGTTATTGTTGTTGTTATTGTTGGTGTTGTTGTTAAGGCGGCCGCACACAAGGCCATTCGGCGCGCGGAGGTCGCGATATTGTTGAGACTTTCCGCGCATTTTTTGCGACTTTCCGCCTTCGCGTCAGCCAAAACGTCAAAAATCGCGGACGAATGTCGTCGACCGGCCATCTGCGGACTGGCGGGAAAAAACTGATTCGAACGAGCTTTTTTCCGCGGCAGAACGCCGCGGAGCCGCGGACAACAAAATTGGTCAGGCTAACAGTGGCGAATCTATGTAAGGCAGAGATACAAATTTTGCACAGCATGCTCTTGCCGCTGTGAAATTTATTATGTAAAAGTTTCGTGGTTCTAAACTTACATCTTCGTCGAACAATGGCCATCATTAATTTACCTTGTGACAGGCTGTAGGCGCAGGTTGCGACATGCTGTAGGTCGGCGGGGCGGAATCTCGCGAGCAGACAGCGCCGAATCCGCCGGAACAAGGACGATATTCAGCGGTATCGACGCGATTTTCCGAGGCGGAATGTCGCAGTATATCGCGCGCCGAATGGCCTAGTGTGCGGCCGCCTTTATTGTTGGTGTTGTTGTTATTGTTTGTGTTGTTGTTATTGTTGGTGTTGTTGTTATTTTTGGTGTTGTTGTTATTGTTGGTGTTGTTGTTATTGTTGGTGTTGTTGTTATTGTTGTTATCGTTGGTTTTGTTGGTGTTGTTGGTGTTGTTGGTGCTGGTGGTGATGTTGGTGTTGTTGGTGTTGATGGTATTAAAACCGCTCACCACGCCCGCTCTCGTCCGACTGACTCTGGACTGCACATATACAGTTCTATCGCCGGCCGCAAGGCGGCGCTAGGTGGTGGCCGCAACAACGGTGGTCTCCATAGCAACCAAGACTCATTCTCCGGTGGAGTTATTTTGATCGGCGCGGCATATTTCTTGTAGCGTTTTACGGAATCTGTCATTTTAAGCTTAATGTTTGTATATATGAATACGTTTTGGGTGGGTATTAGATGATTTTGAATGCACTTTCCGGCCATGTGATTTATATCGCTTAGAACACATTTTTTGTTGACGGTACGGCAGTTAGCAAAATTGACGTTGGAAAAAATTGGTAATGGGCATGTTACAGGCGGATTTTAGCACTGAAATATATCTTAATATATATATATATATATACATATATATATATATATATATATATATATATATATATATATATATATATATATATATATATATATATATATATATATATATATATATATATATATATATATATATATATATATATATATATATATATATATATATATATATATATATATATATATATATATAGATATAGATATAGATATAGATATAGATATAGATATAGATATAGATATAGATATAGATATAGATATAGATATAGATATAGATATAGATATAGATATAGATATAGATATAGATATAGATATAGATATAGATATAGATATAGATATAGATATAGATATAGATATAGATATAGATATAGATATAGATATAGATATAGATATAGATATAGATATAGATATAGATATAGATATAGATATAGATATAGATATAGATATAGATATAGATATAGATATAGATATAGATATAGATATAGATATAGATATAGATATAGATATAGATATAGATATAGATATAGATATAGATATAGATATAGATATAGATATAGATATAGATATAGATATAGATATAGATATAGATATAGATATAGATATAGATATAGATATAGATATAGATATAGATATAGATATAGATATAGATATAGATATAGATATAGATATAGATATAGATATAGATATAGATATAGATATAGATATAGATATAGATATAGATATAGATATAGATATAGATATAGATATAGATATAGATATAGATATAGATATAGATATAGATATAGATATAGATATAGATATAGATATAGATATAGATAGATATAGATATAGATATAGATATAGATATAGATATAGATATAGATATAGATATAGATATAGATATAGATATAGATATAGATATAGATATAGATATAGATATAGATATAGATATAGATATAGATATAGATATAGATATAGATATAGATATAGATATAGATATAGATATAGATATAGATATAGATATAGATATAGATATAGATATAGATATAGATATAGATATAGATATAGATATAGATATAGATATAGATATAGATATAGATATAGATATAGATATAGATATAGATATAGATATAGATATAGATATAGATATAGATATAGATATAGATATAGATATAGATATAGATATAGATATAGATATAGATATAGATATAGATATAGATATAGATATAGATATAGATATAGATATAGATATAGATATAGATATAGATATAGATATAGATATAGATATAGATATAGATATAGATATAGATATAGATATAGATATAGATATAGATATAGATATAGATATAGATATAGATATAGATATAGATATAGATATAGATATAGATATAGATATAGATATAGATATAGATATAGATATAGATATAGATATAGATATAGATATAGATATAGATATAGATATAGATATAGATATAGATATAGATATAGATATAGATATAGATATAGATATAGATATAGATATAGATATAGATATAGATATAGATATAGATATAGATATAGATATAGATATAGATATAGATATAGATATAGATATAGATATAGATATAGATATAGATATAGATATAGATATAGATATAGATATAGATATAGATATAGATATAGATATAGATATAGATATAGATATAGATATAGATATAGATATAGATATAGATATAGATATAGATATAGATATAGATATAGATATAGATATAGATATAGATATAGATATAGATATAGATATAGATATAGATATAGATATAGATATAGATATAGATATAGATATAGATATAGATATAGATATAGATATAGATATAGATATAGATATAGATATAGATATAGATATAGATATAGATATAGATATAGATATAGATATAGATATAGATATAGATATAGATATAGATATAGATATAGATATAGATATAGATATAGATATAGATATAGATATAGATATAGATATAGATATAGATATAGATATAGATATAGATATAGATATAGATATAGATATAGATATAGATATAGATATAGATATAGATATAGATATAGATATAGATATAGATATAGATATAGATATAGATATAGATATAGATATAGATATAGATATAGATATAGATATAGATATAGATATAGATATAGATATAGATATAGATATAGATATAGATATAGATATAGATTAGATATAGATATAGATATAGATATAGATATAGATATAGATATAGATATAGATATAGATATAGATATAGATATAGATATAGATATAGATATAGATATAGATATAGATATAGATATAGATATAGATATAGATATAGATATAGATATAGATATAGATATAGATATAGATATAGATATAGATATAGATATAGATATAGATATAGATATAGATATAGATATAGATATAGATATAGATATAGATATAGATATAGATATAGATATAGATATAGATATAGATATAGATATAGATATAGATATAGATATAGATATAGATATAGATATAGATATAGATATAGATATAGATATAGATATAGATATAGATATAGATATAGATATAGATATAGATATAGATATAGATATAGATATAGATATAGATATAGATATAGATATAGATATAGATATAGATATAGATATAGATATAGATATAGATATAGATATAGATATAGATATAGATATAGATATAGATATAGATATAGATATAGATATAGATATAGATATAGATATAGATATAGATATAGATATAGATATAGATATAGATATAGATATAGATATAGATATAGATATAGATATAGATATAGATATAGATATAGATATAGATATAGATATATATATATATATATATATATATATATATATATATATATATATATATATATATATATATATATATATATATATATATATATATATATATATATATATATATATATATATATATATATATATATATATATATATATATATATATATATATATATATATATATATAAAATACAAAATATATATTTCGGTAATATTTTGGTGTCGGGGCGGTGGGCTTGGGCGGTGGGCGGTGGACGGTGGGCGGTGGGCGTGGGCGGTGGGTGTGGACGGTGGGCGTGGGCGGTGGGCGTAGTCGGTGGGTGGTGGCGGGGTGGTGGTGTTGGTGTTGTTAGTGTTGTTAGTGTTGTTGATGTTGTTGGTGTTGTTGGTGTTGTTGGTGTTGTTGGTGTTGTTGGTGTTGTTGGTGTTGTTGGTGCTGGTGGTGATGTTGATGTTATTGGTGTTGTTTGTGTTGCTGGTGTTGTTGGTGTTGTTGGTGTTGTTGGTATTGTTGGTATTGTTGGTGTTGTTGGTGTTGTTGGTACTGTTGGTGCTGTCGGTGGTGTTGATGTTGTTGGTGTTCTTGGTGTTGTTGGTGTTGTTGGTGTTGTTGGTGTTGTTGGTGTTGTTGGTGTTGCGTGTGTTGTGGGTGTTGTGGGTGTTGTGGGTGTTGTGGATGTTGTGGGTGTTGTGGGTGTTGTGGGTGTTGTGGATGTTGAGGATGTTGTGGATGGTGTGGGTGTTGTGGGTGTTGTGGGTGTTGTGGGTGTTGTGGGTGTTGTGGGTGTTGTGGGTGTTGTGGGTGTTGTGGGTGTTGTGGGTGTTGTGTGTGTTGTGGGTGTTGTGGGTGTTGTAGGTGTTGTGGGTGTTGTGGGTATTGTGGGTCTTGTGGGTGTTGTGGGTGTTGTGGGTGTTGTGGGTGTTGTTGGTGCTGGTGGCGCTGTTGGTGTTGTTGGTGTGGTTTGTGTTGCTGGTGTTGTTGGTATTGTTTGTGTTGTTGGTATTGTTGGTGTTGTTGGTGCTGTTGGTGTTGTTAGTGTTGTTGGTGTTGTTAGTGTTGTTGGTGTTGTTGGTGTTGTTGGTGTTGTTGGTGGTGTTGGTGTTGTTGGTGGTGTTGATGTTGTTGGTGTTGTTGATGTTGTTGGTGTTGTTGGTGTTGTTGGTGGTGTTGGTAGTGTTGTTGGTGCTGTTGGTGTTGTTGGTGTTGTTGGTGTTGATGGTGGTGTTGGTGTTGTGGGTGTTGTGGATGTTGTGGGTGGTGTGGGTGTTGTGGGTGTTGTGGGTGTTGTGTGTTGTGGATGTTGTGGGTGTTGTGGGTGTTGTGGATGTTGTAGGTATTATGAATGTTGTGTGTGTTATGGGTGATGTGGGTGATGTGGGTGTTGTGGGTGTTGTGGGTATTGTGGGTGCTGGTGGTGATGTTGGTGTTGTTGGTGTTGTTGGTATTACAACCGCTCACCACGCCCGCTCTCGTCCGACTGACGCTTGACTGCACATATACAGTTCTATCGCCGGCCGCAAGGCGGCGCTAGGCGGTGGCCGCAACAACGGTGGTGTCCATAGCAACCAAGACTCATTCTCCGGTCGAGTTATTTTGATCGGCGCGGCATATTTCTTGTAGCGTTTTAGGGAATCTGTCATTTTAAGCTTAATGTTTGTATATATGAATACGTTTTGGGTGGGTATTAGATGATTTTGAATGCGGTGGGCGGTGGGCGGTGGGCGGTGGGCGGTGGGCGGTGAGCGGTGGGCGTGGGGGTGGGCGTGGGCGGTGGGCATGGGCAGTGGGCGTGGGCAGTGGGTGTAGTCGGTGGGTGGTGGCGGGGCGGTGCTGTTGGTGTTGTTGGTGTTGTTGGTGTCGTTGGTGTCGTTGGTGTTGTTGGTGTTGTTGGTGTTGTTGGTGTTTTAGTGTTGTTGGTGTTGTTGGTGTTGTTGGTATTGTTGGTGTTGTTGGTGTTGTTGGTGCTGGTGGTGCTGTTGATGTTATAGGTTTTGTTTTTTGTTGCTGGTGTTGTTGGTGTTGTTGGTATTGTTGGTGTTGTTGGTGTTGTTGGTGTTGTTGGTGTTGTTGGTGGTGTTGATGTTGGTGGTGTTGTTGGTGTTGTTGGTGGTGTTGTTGTTGGTGTTGTTGGTGTTGTTGGTGTTGTTGGTGTTGTGGGTGTTGTGGATGTTGTGGGTGTTGTGGGTGTTGTGTGGGTGTTGTGGGGTGTTGTGGGTGTTGTGAATGTTGTGGGTGTTATGGGTGTTGTGGGTGTTGTGGATTTTGTGGATGTTGTGGATGTTGTGGGTGTTGTGGGTGTTGTGGGTGTTGTGGGTGGTGTGAATGTTGTGTGTGTGTTATGGGTGTTTTGGGTGTTGTGGGTGTTGTGGGTGTTGTTGGTGTTGTGGGTATTGTGGGTGTTGTGGGTGTTGTGGGTGTTGTGGGTGTTGTGGGTGTTGTTGGTGCTGGTGGCGCTGTTGGTGTTGTTTGTGTTGCTGGTGTTGTTGGTGTTGTTGGTACTGTTGGTGCTGTTGGTGTTGTTAGTGTTTTTGGTGTTGTTAGTGTTGTTGGTGTTGTTGGTGTTGTTGGTGTTGTTGGTGTTGTTGGTGTTGTTGGTGGTGTTGATGTTGTTGGTGTTGCTGGTGGTGTTGGTGGTGTTGGTAGTGTTGTTGGTGTTGTTGGTGTTGTTGGTGTTGTTGGTGTTGTGGGTGTTGTGGGGTATTGTGGGTGTTGTGGGTCTTGTGGGTGTTGTGGGTCTTGTGTGTGTTGTGGGTGTTGTGGGTGTTGTGGGTGTTGTGTGTGTTGTGGGTGTTGTGGGTGTTGTGGGTGTTGTGGGTGTTATGGGTGTTGTTGGTGTTGTGGGTGTTGTGGGTATTGTGGGTGTTGTGGGTCTTGTGGGTGTTGTGGGTGTTGTGGGTGTTGTGGGTGTTGTGGGTGTTGTGGGTGTTGTGTGTGTTATGAATGTTGTGGGTGTTATGGGTGTTGTGGGGTGTTGTGGGTGTTGTGGGTGTTGTGGGTGTTGTTGGTGTTGTTGGTGTTGTTGGTGTTGTTGGTGTTGTTGGTGGTGTTGGTGTTGTTGGTGTTGTTGGTGTTGTTGGTGTTGTTGGTGTTGCTGGTGTTGTTGGTCTTGTTGGTGTTGTTGGTCTTGTTGGTGTTGTTGGTCTTGTTGGTGTTGTTGGTATTGTTGGTGTTGTTGGTGATGTTGGTCTTGTTGGTGTTGTTGGTGATGTTGGTGTTGTTAGTGTTTGTTGTTATTGTTGGTGTTGTTGTTATTGTTGTTGTTATTGTTGGTGTTGTTGTTAAGGCGGCCGCACACAAGGCCATTCGGCGCGCGGAGGTCGCGATATTGTTGAGACTTTCCGCGCATTTTTTTTGCGACTTTCCGCCTTCGCGTCAGGCCAAAACGTCAAAAATCGCGGACGAATGTCGTCGACCGGCCATCTGCGGACTGGCGGGAAAAAACTGATTCGAACGAGCTTTTTTCCGCGGCAGAACGCCGCGGAGCCGCGGACAACAAAATTGGTCAGGCTAACAGTGGCGAATCTATGTAAGGCAGAGATACAAATTTTGCACAGCATGCTCTTGCCGCTGTGAAATTTATTATGTAAAAGTTTCGTGGTTCTAAACTTACATCTTCGTCGAACAATGGCCATCATTAATTTACCTTGTGACAGGCTGTAGGCGCAGGTTGCGACATGCTGTAGGTCGGCGGGGCGGAATCTCGCGAGCAGACAGCGCCGAATCCGCCGGAACAAGGACGATATTCAGCGGTATCGACGCGATTTTCCGAGGCGGAATGTCGCAGTATATCGCGCGCCGAATGGCCTAGTGTGCGGCCGCCTTTATTGTTGGTGTTGTTGTTATTGTTTGTGTTGTTGTTATTGTTGGTGTTGTTGTTATTTTTGGTGTTGTTGTTATTGTTGGTGTTGTTGTTATTGTGGTGTGTTGTTGTTATTGTTGTTATCGTTGGTTTTGTTGGTGTTGTTGGTGTTGCTTGGTGCTGGTGGTGATGTTGGTGTTGTTGGTGTTGATGGTATTAAAACCGCTCACCACGCCCGCTCTCGTCCGACTGACTCTGGACTGCACATATACAGTTCTATCGCCGGCCGCAAGGCGGCGCTAGGTGGTGGCCGCAACAACGGTGGTCTCCATAGCAACCAAGACTCATTCTCCGGTGGAGTTATTTTGATCGGCGCGGCATATTTCTTGTAGCGTTTTACGGAATCTGTCATTTTAAGCTTAATGTTTGTATATATGAATACGTTTTGGGTGGGTATTAGATGATTTTGAATGCACTTTCCGGCCATGTGATTTATATCGCTTAGAACACATTTTTTGTTGACGGTACGGCAGTTAGCAAAATTGACGTTGGAAAAAATTGGTAATGGGCATGTTACAGGCGGATTTAGCACTGAAATATATCTTAATATATATATATATATATATACATATATATATATATATATATATATATATATATATATATATATATATATATATATATATATATATATATATATAATATATATATAATATATATATATATATATATATATATATATATATATATATATATATATATATATATATATATATATATATTATATATATATATATATTATGATATAGATATAGATATCAGATATAGATATAGATATAGATATAGATATAGATATAGATATAGATATATAGATATAGATATAGATATAGATATAGATATAGATATAGATATAGATATAGATATAGATATAGATATAGATATAGATATAGATATAGATATAGATATAGATATTAGATATAGATATAGATATAGATATAGATATAGATATAGATATAGATATAGATATAGATATAGATATAGATATTAGATATAGATATAGATATAGATATAGATATAGATATAGATATAGATATAGATATAGATATAGATATAGATATAGATATAGATATAGATATAGATATAGATATAGATATAGATATAGATATAGATATAGATATAGATATAGATATAGATATAGATATAGATATAGATATAGATATAGATATAGATATAGATATAGATATAGATATAGATATAGATATAGATATAGATATAGATATAGATATAGATATAGATATAGATATAGATATAGATATAGATATAGATATAGATATAGATATAGATATAGATATAGATATAGATATGATATAGATATAGATATAGATATAGATATAGATATAGATATAGATATAGATATAGATATAGATATAGATATAGATATAGATATAGATATAGATATAGATATAGATATAGATATAGATATAGATATAAGATATAGATAATAGATTA
>JAXIVJ010007633.1:0-59745 GCA_036785665.1 Chirona hameri
AAGTGAAATTGTAAGCAAAGGTCAAGGTCACAAAAGGTGACTATTGACAATAGGTCTACGAAAGTCATGCAACACATGTTTTATGGGTTATTTTACACGTATATTGCGATAGTAGCAGCCATTTTACAACCTGACACCATATAAGGTCAAGGTCAGGTCACATAAGGTCAAAATGTCAAATTGATTAATCTAAATAAAAAGGCATGTTTCCAGACCAGATTTGTCTCAGAAATAAATCAGTGGCATTTATTTGTCTGTTTTTGGTCAATAAAAGCAAGCAAAAACATAACTTCAAAAAATGACGTCATGAGATACTTATACTTAGAGAGTAATAAGTCAGTAACAACTAAAGATATTGCTTTGCAATGTGGTTTGGGTATCGTCCATACTTGGTTCTCTCATATATATTGCGTTTTGTATTTTTTTTTTTTTTTTGTTAATTGAGGAAAGTTTTATTATTTTTATTTTATTTTTAGGGGTCAAAAACCCAAAAGTTCGAAAATTGTAGATAGACGTTTGAAGCGAATGTCATTTCCTTTCTTATAAAGCTTGTATTTGCAATTCGTTTTAAAAGTCGATTTTCTGGGATTTGTCAAACATGTATCGTTTTTCCACCAAAAATGGCATAACATGACGTCATTAAAACGTCATTATCTCCCAAATTTATTACCTTAATTTCAGTGAAACTTGGTGAGAAGACTTAAGAATTAATGCATCATAAGGTACTGAAATTTTGAAGTCGTTATCTGCCATAGTTTTCAAGTTATTGAGAAAATTCGGGAGGGCTGTGGGGTAAAATTTACCACCACCCAGCGCGGGGCGCGGGTTAAGGCCACTCACCTGACGAGAGTGGCAACACATACGTTTCTTAACGTCGGCTTACTTGCAGGCATATCAGGGGCGACGAACTGGAGACCCCTGACAACTTACCAGGAGGCCTCCAGTACGATTTGCATCCCCAATGTAATTTCCAAGGTTATACCCCTGACTGCGACACTGAGCCAGAAGAGTGACCCTGAGCCAGGAGAGCGACATAGGCGGCCCGTACTTTAGAAGGCGATATGCTGAGATATGGTGTTCTGAAAACAGTGCTGACTTTGTCACGATGACGCGGGATTTAGTTTTCTGCAGAATCCATCAATAACAACAGTTGCGGTGCCACGACGGGACGGCGGCTTACACCGCTACAGCTGGTCGCCACGTCAGGAACACACGATTCTGCTCGAGACTGGCCTCGCAAACCGTTCAGTATATGTGGTCAGCCCAGTCTACGTGCATTAACCTTCAGCGCGTTCCATGCCGGACGTTACCGAGAGCAGTGGCATATAGAACACTGGCCTGCATTATTCAGCAGCTGCAGTAACCTCACCGAATACGGGCCGAAAACAGGAGTAGTTTGCTGTGAATGTCTCATGGCGAACAGGTGACGAAGCCTCAAACGGCATGCTTGTTGATTAGATTAAAAAACAACAACCTTTGCGAGTACCTTACGAGATAGTAGTCGCAATCTAAGAGTTTTAATGGAAAGTATGGCCCCAAAACTCAAACACCTCAGTTTTGACCTTTGACCTGACTGTCACCTGACCTATGACCTTGAAAACCAAATTTTCGGCATTCTTTAGATTCATCGCGTTGACACTTTTAGATCGCCGCCTTGTGCGTCTCACTGCGGTTATTGATTCGGAAGATACGATGCGTGTGTGTGTGTGTGGGGGGGGGGGGGGGTAACATGGGCAGTTGAAACCCCCAGCGAGGCGCGTTCGGCTGGAGACCCAGCGGGGTGCGGGTTAAGGGCGCCGTTTTATTTTATTTTAACTTTCATTAGCAGCGCATGTGTAGCTTGGTGTGCATAGGTGCAATTATTTGTATAGCACTGCTTCTTGTCCCATAAGAATATTTTAATCATAGGCGTATTCAGGGAATGCAAAATGGGGGGGATTTTCTGATAAAAAATATGTGCTGTTCGTGATTGTTTGGGACGACATGAACGTCACATGCGGGCATTATATGCTGTATTTTTTTTAAATAATATATTTCGCATAGGCGATCCAGGAAAAAAAACATGGGCGTAACGCTTTTATCATCTTACTAATTTGAAGTTGGACCTAATTTGAGGGTGGGTATCGCCTCCCATTTCTTTATCCTGAGGGGGCCTCTGCCCCCAAAATATGTAAAATCCCAATATATATGATGCATATTGCATTTAAATTGTTTCTGACGCATTTATTCCACTGCAAACCACGAAGGAAGTATGCGCCGCAAAACCGCATTCGTAACACCCTCCCCAAAACAGGAACCTGAAACCGCCTCTGCTAAAATGATTTTTCCCAAATTGTGACACAATATGTGCCATTCAATTTTGGGAAAAGTCACACAATTTCAGGACGCTAGGCCTAACGGTTTAGAAGCGGCAAGTGAAAAAATTACCGGGGGGCGGGCAGAATCTGTCCCCGCAAGGAATAGGGTAAAACATTTAGCCGGATTTGAAAATTTCACCAATCAGACCAAATAATC
Organism: Chirona hameri; assembly: GCA_036785665.1. Taxonomy (NCBI): domain Eukaryota; kingdom Metazoa; phylum Arthropoda; class Thecostraca; order Balanomorpha; family Balanidae; genus Chirona; species Chirona hameri. Next base: position 2,515 of record JAXIVJ010007633.1, read on the forward strand.
AATCGAACCAGATCATCGAATGACAAGATTAAGGTAAAATAAAAATTGGTTACCCGTCTGCTGGAAATCGGGTTAGCAATTCCTCACAATTTATAGTACAGGTAGTTTACATAAATTATCACATCACTCGGATTTTACCAGAAACAGATGGCCTGTAATATATCAGTAAACATTGCTCACCAAAACAAACATTAAACCTCGGAACCTTGAATTGAGTATTTAATTACATCGAGCCGCGAAAATTGCATTACCCTGCCTTGTAAGCATTGAAGTCACATCATGGCTTGTCCCCTAAATATATATTATTACGTTAATATTTTGTTGATTATAATACGTTAATTCCCCTCCATCTGCCGCTCCATCATTTGCTCATCGGTATTCCCTTCTCAGTCCCTCTTTCAGTCACGTTACGAATTAGATCACTAGGTAATTCACACAAAGCTTTATTTACAGAAATAGTGCATCAATAGTTTGTCACTTGTCCCGTGGATATAATACCAGTCGTCATATATGCACCCGCTCCAGTATCGCCAATGTCAGTCTAATCATTTAAAACAGTAAAATCCGTTAAACCAGTCGCGTCAGTCAGAAATAATCTCCACAAAATAGAACATATCATGACTTCATGACCGATCTTGGGCAGGAAAGTTAAACCATACAAAACGGCCGCATGACTTGTGCAAATTAAAACAAGTAAGGCGCCGCAGTTGGCGATGAACGAGCGAGCACGAAGGAAATGTATGGAGAATTGCAACTCGATCGGGCAAGTAGTTTCTGAGATACAAAAAAGGGTGCGCACGTGCGCACGTGCAGAGACACCCACCTTTGACTTGTGGGAAAGTGGCGGCTGAGAGGTACCTAACCACACACCAAATTTGAACACAATCAGCACAGCCGTTCCTGAGATACAAAATAGTGGTGTGCACGTGCGCACGTGAAGAGGAACCCACCCCCGACTTGTGGGAAGCTGGCAGATGAGAGGTCCCTAACCACACACCACACACACCAAAACACACCAACAAACCACAACCCGTGGTAGGCACCCACATGAGTCGGCACTGGTCTCAAACAGGGTAGGCTAGATGAGGCTGCTCAGCAAAGAAGTCCGCTTGTTAATCGGACGTGCCGTTGTAGATATATGAGCTTCTCAAAAGCGTCGCCACGGGCCGGGTCGGGCCGGGTCGGGTCGGGTCGGGCCGCTCATAATCAGATTTTTCCCATACACCACAGAAGGACGAGCGAACGCGAAGCGCTCGCTCGTAAAAAGGAGGGCACTCAGAAGCACAAACAAATTGACTGAGAATGGGAGATGAGAAACGGTAGGAATGAGCAGACTTTTGACCTTACATGCGATGATGGCATCGTATTTTGTTTCTTCTCTCCACCAATTTGAATTTAAACCAAAATAACAACAAAACACCAGCCAGTTTTCAGGGTTGCAGTCCTGCAGCTTCAGTAATCAATGCGTCCCTTCTGTCCATTTCCTCTTGGCTTTATCTTGTTCAAAAAGAAATAAACTTCTTGACTGAGGCAATTCATTTTCATGTTGTTTCTCCACAAAGTGACTACACAAATCTTCTGTCACAGCTTCAAGCCCAACGTCGACCAGCCTCACTTCTGAGACTCGGACCCGCCTCGCGGCGAGGTCCAGCCTTCCACAATCACTGCTCATTCCCGACTCCTCTTCTCCAGTATGAATTTAAACCAAAACATCAACAACACTTGAAGTCCCTCACCGACTTAACTCTCTTGAGCCTGCCTTTTCAACCTTACTTGTGGTGATGGTACTTGTACGGCTTCTTGTTACCCGTTTGAATTTAGCAAAGAAAACAAACAACAAATCTTCATGGTCCCAGTCCTTCGGCCTAAGTCACCATTTCACCTCTGAGACTCAGAGCCGGACGCCTCACCTCGCAGTGAGGAGCCAACGCCAGCCTCCCTCACTACTCACTCCCCCACTCCTCTTCTCCGTCTCTCCAATATCGAGCCCTCCGTCTCTTCCGCCTTCCCCCGTCACTGCTCACTCCCCACCCTCGTCTCTGTCTCGTATTCCTTCTCTATAGCCTGACCGGGTTCAGCGGCCGGTGGACGCAGGCGGCGGCCGTAGCTGCTGTCTCCTCATTGGTCCTTCTGACCCTCCATCGTAGCTGCAGCTGCCAAAGACGGCTGCAGGGCCGGAAGCTAGCTGCAGCGGCCCCGGTGGGCGCCTACGGTGGTCTTTGACCTGCGTTCGCTGACGTGATTTAGGTCAGATCCTGCGTAGAATCTGCCGCCGCCCGCCGTATGTGACGCGGCCCGCTTCGAAAGCCCTTCAGTGTCTGAGGGCCCTTGACATGCACCAGAGTGACCCTTGCCTTGTTTGAGGACTCCTCTGTGACTTTTTGAAAGCCATTTAGCTAATGCAAATGGTATCTGGTCCAATCTCGTCGGTGCCCCTGTGACCCGTAAGGGGGGGGGGGGGTGGGGATTGCCCCCTCCCCTATCCTGGCTGCGTCCCTGGACATAGCTACATGTGAAAGTGCTTACAAAATATATCCATTATCATTTTTTTCTTCTTCTAATATAATATTGTTTTTCGAAAAGGCAAACTGCAAAATGAGTAAGCGTTAGAGAATTTGACATTTTTGCAGGATATTTTTTATTATTTTTTAACCTTTGGCGCCCTTGTAGACCCATGACACCCCTTGACGGCGAAAAGGCCGCCCCCTGGGCCAGCTTGGACACTCTTTCCAGGGTTTGGAAAATCCTTCGCATCACCTTTCTTGGTATTCATTTGTTCGTATCCCATTTATTTGTGTTGCATTGCATTGCATTGCATCTGCGTATCTTCGTGTGCAAATCATGTCGCATTGCATTTCTTGCATTCAGAGCTTCGTAAACGTTTAAGTTTGCTAACACAGCCTTCGTACTTGTGTTTCGTAGAATCACAGAATTTCGCAAAAAGTAGAACCCCGAATGACCTTCTTGTCATAAATGCAAAACAATATAATGGCGTTTACTCATTTTACATTTCTCCGTATATATGTTACAGGCAATATGAAAACTCAGGCAGTTTGCAAACTACCTGGCTCAATTCAGGCAATTTGGAAACTGCCTGGAGCCGTGCCTGACGATGCACGACTCCAGCCTCTGCGCGATCAAGTGACGAGCCCAGCTTGGTGCTGCCGGTGATCCGGCCGTATCTACGAATGGTGATACATTATTCTTGCAAGCTGCACTCCTTAACCCCATTTGTAACAGGCTCCTGGCTACCCCTAATTGTAACATGGGGGGACGGATTCCGCCCCCCCCCGGAGATCTCGAGATCTACCCGTCCGATTTTCAAAAATGAAACGGTGTTTGGTTCTCCTCAACACGATCTACATTTATAAATAATAAAAAAATATAAATTTGGGATAGGGGGGCAACAGGGAGGAAAAAACTACAAATTTTAGTGGTATTTTTGATCCAACATAGCTTTCAAGTTTATAGACCGATTTTAACACAACTAATAGGAATCGATAGAGATTGAATTGGAAATTGATATATGACGGTGACGTTGGAAAATTCAAAAATCATAGGCGTGTGCAGGTCACTCAATATGGGATGAAGTAAATGCGTAATAAAACCATTTTTTGATGTTGTTTTTTTGATAAATGAAATGGTATGTGATTGAGACATTAGAAAAACAGTTATAAATCATATTTTTGCCATAGGCGGTACCAGGTTAGTGAAAAAGGGGGTAAGATTGGGAAAAAAATATTAACCGCAGACAAGTTGCTACCCAGCACTATAAATATGTTACTGATCGTAGATAGTTCCTTTTTGCATGTTGTACTTCATCATAGGCGTATCCAGGATCCAAACTGGGGTGGCGCAAGACCTTTTGATAAGTATATTATCCGCTATTATTATACTAACTAGTCAACAGTAACTATTTCACTTACAACTTCAATTAACATTGCTTACCCCCCTTTTTACTCTACCTGGACTCACCTCTTATCTTATAATCGTTCGTAGAGTAGCCTGTGGTGCGTGTTTCATCCGAAAACTGCAGTATGTTATGCCATTGTACGCCCATGCCTCTTAGTTTCCTTGCAATAATATGACCCCCTTTCTTCCATTCCTGAACGCGCCTCTGTAAAAAAAGACTTTATTCCCTTTTCTGGTCTCATATGTGCATATATTATTATAAGCTAAACGTATATTGCGCCGTTATCGCTGGCTTATCATCATCACCATGCCAGTCACCCCCCTTTTCATGTTCCTGAACACGCCCCTGAAACTCTATATGTAATAAATTATGCAAATAATGGAAGCAGAAGCTATCTTTTACATCTTGATAGCTATAAATCCCTCTTACATTGCTCTAGTGGCTTCCCGCCAAGCATTGCATACTGCCTGGAAACCCCCTCCCTTTTCAAGCCCCTGAAACCGCCTCTGCCATGCAATTTTTTATTATATTTCATTAACATCAACTAATTTGCACTTGTTGCAATCACCGTAAGCCGATGTAACTCCTTCATACTTGATGCAGTTAGGAAGAAACCGTGAATATCGCATTTCCGTATTATCGCCAAATGTCGCCTCCGAACCCACCCAAAACTGTGCCCTGGAACCGCCTCTGTTCAGGTTAAGAACTCAAAATTTTGACTCCAAGTGTGGAGTTAAATTCTATGAAAAGTTTAAAATTTCATGAGCCTGCTCCCAGCCGTTCTGGAGATATCTGCGAAAAACTTGAGGGGGGGGGGGGGGGGGGGCGGAATCTGCCCCCTGTTACAAATAGGGTTAAGTCGAACATAGTCGATATGAACAATGTACTCATGACTTAACAGGTGTCTACGCGAATTCCTCAAATAGTAACAATATCCATTTGTGTTTGTGGATGAGACAGTAGGTAGACGGCGAGTAGATGGATGCAATTTTCACACAATCTAGGTGACATTTCAACGACGTGCAGTGTCAAGAAACGGGGTCACTGGGGTGTATAATGAACGGGACGGGAACGGAACGGAACGGAACGGGAACGGGACGGGAACGGGAACGGGACGGGAACGGGACGGGAACGGGACGGGAACGGGACGGGAACGGGACGGGAACGGGACAGGAACGGGGCGGGAACGGGACGGGAACGGGACGGGAACGGGACGGGAACGGGACGGGGACGGGAACGGGACGGGAACGGAACGGGACTGGAACGGGACGGGAAATGAACGGGACGGGGACGGGGACGGGGACGGGGACGGGGACGGGGACGGGGACGGGGACGGGGACGGGGACGGGGACGGGGACGGGGACGGGGACGGGGACGGGGACGGGGACGGGGACGGGGACGGGGACGAATCGGAAACGGGAGACGGGTGCGGAATGGGAACGGAACGGGCATGATCAGCTTAGCTATACACTATCGAACTTGGTTACCTTCGCATTGCGGTAGCAAGCGAGCCACACTTTTCTCCTTCTAATTGAGGTGGTTGAAAACTGTCATCCATATTATAATTTGTGTGCAGCTCTAAGGATATTAACATGAAAGTAGTTCAGCGTACGCAGATTGCGCACACGATGCGCCAAATTCATGATTTTTCAATGTTTATGAACAGAGCTGACTGTTCAGAAGCGTTTAACTTTCTGGCGCTGTTATAATTCATTTTTTGCGGCATTTGAGCACATTGTCCTATCTCTGTGTTTGTGGATTTTAGCCGATCAATCATAACGTTTGTAACGGGCCGACATCAAAAGCTGGATAGGTATTTTCCGTTGTTATTTCTTGAAACGTATTTGACTGTCCGAGAGCAACCTGTGTCATCCTGGTAATTTGGGCTCATTTTCACAGTTACTATTTACCATTCCAACATTCTAACTGGTAGCATTATTATTTATTATTCATTCATTCATTCATGTATTTGCGAATCATTACATATAAATGGCTTAATGTTCGATTCGAGTGAAAGGGAGACAAGTTGGGCGATACAAACGAAAAACACGACAGACAATTTAAAACACGCATGGCACACACACAAGAAATCATGGTAACTATGTTAATAAAACGTACGAAGTCAAGCTTTCACACACCGTCGTCACAATTTTCGAGTTGGGATTTTAGCACGGCGAGGCTCCGGGAGGCCATAACGGCCGGCGTTAGGTGGTTCTGTAACGGGGTTTCGCTTCGCTTTTCTGTTTGTTCTGCCATTTCTTGCAACATTGCAGCATTTTTATAAATTTTTGAAAACTCTTTTTCCGGTTAATTTTGGGTCGCTGAATGCATTGCCATAAATAGTGAGGCTCTCTGCCTTAATCTGCAACAGTTAGAGCTGCTTGCAACAATTTTCAACAAATTGCAACATTTTTTGAAATTTTGCTCACGGGGTTTTCTTGAGATCCGGAATCGAAATATGGCACTTTCAGAATGTTATATCCCCCTGTTTTCGAGATATTACTAAATGTTGTGGTTGCAAATGCAGAATCGAACTAGACCCGTACATACATTTGTTTAATTTGGAGGCAAGTCAATCATCGGCGAGCACATAGGTCGCTGCACGGTTAGGGTGGGGGATCGGCGAGCACATAGGTCGCTGCACGGTTAGGGTGGGGGTATCGGCGAGCACATAGGTCGCTGCACGGTTAGGGTGGGGGATCGGCGAGCACATAGGTCACTGCACGGTTAGGGTGGGGGATCGGCGAGCACATAGGTCGCTGCACGGTTAGGGTGGGGGATCGGCGAGCACATAGGTCGCTGCACGGTTAGGGTGGGTGGTGGTGAAATTTTGCGGGTTAATAGGAAATTGGTCCGGTGGAATAAGGTCTGGGTTCCTAGTTCGTGAGCCGGCCTAATGGCTATCTGGCTCCTCCTTACATGGTTTCCCAACGGTTTATCTCCCAAATATCACAATGAATTCAGAAAATGGTTCACTGCCCTCCTGCATGCCCAGTGCAACGCTACGCTGAAGACCATCTCCCACTGGGACTAACACGTCCTTGCACTCAGACTCTCCTCATGCATTCACTCAATCAATCTCTGTCATACTATGCAGTAAACTGTCAGGTTGGTCTCCTGACCCCTCCCTTTTTCCTATTCCCTCCAGTGGTGCGTAGCACTACGCCGGGTACGCAGTTTCGGCAGTCCTATGGCGTGCTTATGGCTCCCATAGACACTTGATAAGACAACGATTTAACAATTGCTTATGTGTATACTTACCTCGTAAAAATTCTATTGCGAAGTCCACCGTTGTAGCCTTGTTATAGCTGAGCGCTCACGTCTTATTGCGTATTCCCGAGGCGTCTTCTGATACTGCCACAGCAGCCTACTAAAAACCGAAATCTCACTGCCGGAGCTACCTGGCTCACTGCGGAATAGATCCCGTCTAACTGCAGTCACCCGACAAATGAGATGGACATAATGTTTCCCGTCGCCCTGCCAGTGATGCACCCGGGCTACCACGGGGCCTACTATCCTCCGAGGTCGTGATCCTGCAAAGCACTCCGCGACCAGCGACTTAAGAGTTTCAGCTCCCAGGGCGTCACAAGGGACATATCCTAAATCCTCCGAGGTCGTGATTCTACGGAGCTTTCGCTCCCAGGCTTCACGAGGGACTTACCCTAAACCCTCCGAGGTCGTGATCCTGCGAAGCACTCCGCGACTAGCGACTTACGAGTTTCAGCTGCCAGGGCGTCACAAGGGACATATCCTAAATTCTCCGAAGTCGTGATCCTACGGAGCTTTCGCTCCCAGGCTTCACGAGGGACTTACCCTAAGCCCTCCGAGGTCGTGATCCTGCGAAGCACTCCGCGACTAGCGACTTACGAGTTTCAGCTCCCAGGGCGTCACAAGGGACATATCCTAAATTCTCCGAGGTCGTGATCCTACGGAGCTTTCGCCCCCAGGCTTCACGAGGGACTTACCCTAAACCCTCCGAGGTCGTGATCCTGCGAAGCACTCCGCGACTAGCGACTTAAGAGTTTCAGCTCCCAGGGCGTCACAAGGGACATATCCTAAATTCTCCGAGGTCGTGATCCTACGGAGCTTTCGCTCCCAGGTGTCACGAGGGACTTACCCTAAACCCTCCGAGGTTGTGATCCTGCGAAGCACTCCGCGACCAGCGACTTAAGAGTGTCAGCTCCCAGGGCGTCACAAGGGACATATCCTAAATTCTCCGAAGTCGTGATCCTACGGAGCTTTCGCTCCGTAGGACCTGCGTGCCTGCATGCCTGCGTGCATGCATGCCTGTATGCCTATATGCCTGGATGCATGTATGCCTGTATGTCTGCATGCCCACATGCCTGTATCTGTATGCCTGTCTGCCTGCATGCCTGCATGCCTGTATGTGTGTGTACACGTATGTACGTATGTATGTATGTATGTTTGTATATATGTATGCACGTATGTACGTATGCATGTATGTATATATGTATGTAGGTATGCGTGTATGTATGTAGGTCTATATGTATGTATGTATGTATGTATGTATGTATGTATGTATGTATGTATGTATGTATGTATGTATGTATGTATGTATGTATGTATGTATGTATGTATGTATGTATGTATGTATGTATGTATGTATGTATGTATGTATGTATGTATGTATGTATGTGTGTATGTATGTACGTACGTATGCATGTATGTATGTATGTATGTATGTATGTATGTATTTATGTATGTATGTATGTATGTATGTATGTATGTATATATGTATGTATGTACGTATGCATGTCGCCGGCGTGATACAATTTGTAGTGCATATTGTGTAGTGTAAAGTGTGTAGTTGTTTATTGCGTAATGTATATTGTGTAGTGTATATTGTGTAGTGTATATTGTGTAGTGTATATTGTGTAGTGTATATTGTGTAGTGCATATTGTGTAGTGTATATTGTGTAGTGTATATTGTGTAGTGTATATTGTGTAGTGTATATTGTGTAGTGTATATTGTGTAGTGTATATTGTGTAGTGTATATTGTGTAGTGTATGTTGTGTAGTGTATATTGTGTAGTGTATTGTGTGTAGTGTATATTGTGTAGTGTATTGTGTGTAGAGTATATGTGTAGTGTATATTGCGTAGTGTATATTGTGTAGTGTATATTGTGTAGTGTGCATTGTGTAGTGTATTGTGTGACTGGTGTACCACTGGTCGTGTTTCTGTACTTTGTACCCGGTACTTGGTACTTGGCACTCGTTACTCAGTACTTGGTACTCAGTTATTGGTACTCAGTACTCGCTGTATGTTCCACAACTGTCCCATCTGAGCGAAATCCACGGGTTTTCCCCTCGTCACTGATGGGCGGCGTCAGACCAGCCTGGCCGAAACTTCGTTAATGACGTCACGTGTTTTGGGATGGGACGCGTGGGGTCAGGGTCTGAGCGGCCGGTATCGGCGGCCGGCGGTCAGTGACCGTGACTGGGTGTATATTTGTGCGCATCTGCATGACAACGATTGATTCTGGTGTAATTTTAACCAGTGAGATGAACTGGGACGAAATGTTACATGACCGTGATTCTTATCAGGCCTACCGAGTTGTATAACAAACAAAAAAATATTCTTCAATTTGGGTAAACAATTATCCCATAATGTCGCACTCGTTAAGAAGAAGCATTTGAACGCGATAATCGTGGAAAAAAAACCTTCTCAATTCCATTTCTTCTTAGGAAATGAAGTTTGTAACTTAATGCGCGGTTGACATTACAATATACCAGATAAATGGAAGATTTTCTGGCAATGGAAATAACTTTTGTGATCAAAACCACAATATTAATCCTGCAATTCTCGACGGCTTGGGCTGTGTGGAGGCAATCTTAGCTTTCTTCTACATTTAGATACAAACAAACTTGTTTATTCATTCTCACGTCATAATCCATAAATTCTCTGTTTCTTTTGACCGAGACGTTACAGTTATCAACTGGATCTGACGTCAAGGCTGCGTAAACAGGCTAACAGGTTAAATCTCAAACTTACATAGTGACGTTAATTTACTTTAAACATTTAGCCGGATCTGGAAATTTCATCGATTTAACCAATTACATCGACCGAACCGGAAATCGGATTGCAAGGTTCAGGTCAAAATCTCTATTACTCTGTCTACCGGGAAATCGGGTTATCAATTTCTCAAAATATATCGTACAGGTATTTCACGTAAATTATCGCATCACTCGGACTTTACCAGAAACAATTGGCATTTAATATATCAGTAAACATTGCCCACCAAAACATATCTTTACTCATCGTAATTGAATTGAGTATTTAATTGCATCGAGCCAAAAAATGCATTACCTTGCCTTGTAAGCATTTAATTCACGTCATGACCCTTCGTTAATATTATTACGTTAATATTATGCATTATATTACGTTATTTTCCCCAAAAATATGTCGCTCCTCAGTCGCTCATCATTATTCCTTCCTCAGTCCACCCTCATTCACATTCCAAATTAGAGCAATATATATATATATATATATATAATTCACACAAGGGTTTATTTACAGAAACAAATGGTGCACCAATAGTGTAAGTCAATCGTCTCGTGAGAAATCTGACCAATCAGTGCAAACCGTCAAATCAGTTAGGACTCATCACCAGCATTTACAAAACATTGAGAATCATCAGCCTTTCTAAAAGAACTGTCAATGATAACCCGGCCACAATGAAAATGTAAGAATCCCATAATCTGCCTACCGTTCAGACAATTCGATAAATGATGATTTCGAGCTTGCGCGCTGGCACACAACTATAACAAGAAAACATACTGTGACTGAATGACCAATTCATGGCAGGTGAGTAATCGGAATAGAGCGGCCGCCAATGACTGCAAAATTTATAAAAAAATGGTGCACGGGGATGTACAAAACTAACGGCGAGTGGAAGGTAGGACCGACAGGATTGTGCAGACCTCGACCTTACTTGTGATGATGCGTGTGCTCGTCTTTCGCCAAATTAATTTAAACAAACAACAACAACAATAGTAAATTTTCAGGGTTGCTGCCCTTCAGCCTCAGTTATCACTTCGTCTCTTCTGTCTATCTTGGCTTTCTCTTGTTTCAGGAAAATAAATCAACTTCTTGACTGAGGCAATCAATTTTCATGACTCTCCACAAAGTTACTCCAAAAATCTTCTGTCACAGCCACATGAACGTCGACCCTGTCGTGACGAGCGTCACGACAGTGGGCCGCGGCCGGGCCTCGCGGCGAGGGCCGCGGCCGCCTCCGTTCGTGCACTCTCACGGTTCAGTCCCGACTCTCCTCTCCCCCGTACGTAAGTCAGAAAAAGGGTCCCCCGTTTGCTCTGGTCAGGCCTTTTAACAACTTTCACTTTCCTACCAAAAGCTTTCACCTCCTCTCCCTAGTCGGTTGCCGCCCAGGCGTTTTGCGTCCACAGGCTGCCACGTATTGCGCCACGTCCTTCGCCGATTGGCCGGTCTAGTTCTTTTTTCTGACACGAATGCTCTGATTTCGGCCACGTGTAACGCCTCGGGACACTTTCCGCCGCTTCTGTGCCCGGCCGCCGCCCAAGCGTTCGCATTCCTGGGCCGCCCTTCACCCGGCTCCGTCAAAACAAGGGGAGCCGACACCTGTTTACGTTTTTCTCTGCAGCTGTCACCGGCTGGCCGTGGTCCCAGGCACCGGCGCTGACCACGTAGACACTCGTCTCAACCACCGTCCACCACTGGACAGCTTTTGCTGCTAATTATTGAATGTTTTGACTGTGTTGCAGATTTCTGATGTTTAATTGAAATAAAAAAATGTATCGCATTACAGTTCCAAGACGAGGCCGCCCTATAGGAAAAAGCCCTGCGCGACATGGATAGCCGGAAAGCGGGCAGCTCTAGAGCACCAGCCACCGCAGCCCGCGTGAGGCGCTCACTCACAGCGGTGCGAGGGGTGAATAGCGATCGGACCGCTGCCGGGGCGCGGGGCTCTGTAGACGCCGATACAGTCGCGGCGCGCAACGAGGTCGCGTATACCACGCCAGCCTAGCGACTCCACGATCGGTGAGATATGATCACGACCCCGCGCACCCGAGACGATCCTTGCCGCGAAATTTATCACCTTTTGTACCCGGCTGAGGTGGCATCCAGCGGCCCCGCCCCAGACGGAGAGGCAGTACAGTATGCGGGGGAACACGTGTGTCTGGATTAGGAGTTGGCGGGTCTCGGGTGTGAGGTGGTAACGAATTTTATACAGACAGAACAGGATGGTGTTGCACTTTTGGACTAAATTAGAAATGTGCTCCTCCCAGGACAATTTACGGTCCATGGTTACCCCCAGCATCTTCACGGACGGCAAGGGATTGAGTGTGTGGTTTGAGATGTTGAGCTGAAAGGATGGAGTCTTTTTAAGGGCTTGAGGAGCACCGACAAGGAGGAGGGTAGTCTTGGTGGGGTTCATCTTTAAGGAGTTGGCAGTGAAGTAGGATTGGACCGCAATGATGGTATCCTCCTGTCGGGAATTTAGTAGGGATAGGTGTGCTGGGAGGGCGGAGTCGAGTATCTGGGTGTCGTCTGCGTAGGACACCAGGCGCCCGTGAGGAAGGTACGATGCAAGGTCGTTCGTGAAGATGCTGCAGAGGAGTGGGCCCACGAGGGACCCCTGAGGGACGCCGTGGGATAAAGGAAGGGGTAGTGATCCGCCTCTCACCACCTGCAGCCGTCCATCGAGGTAACTCCGGAACCATCGGGGATCGATGCCGTACCACTGTAGCTTGGTGAGGACACCGTGGTCAACGCTGTCAAAGGCTCTACTAAGGTCGACGGAGGTGACGGCGACGACATGTCCCGCGTCGATCCGGCGCGTCATCCATTCCAAAGCGTCGACCACGGCATCCTCCGTCGAGTGGCACGGCCTGTACGCGTATTGTGAAGGCGCCAACAGGCTGTGGGAAACGAGATGCGCCGACAACTGCGTACATACAACCTTCTCGCATAATTTTGACAACACTGATAAAATCGATATCGGCCTAAAGTTGCCAGGAGCATCGCGAGGCCCAGATTTATGAAGAGGGAGAACTGAGGCAATTTTCCATTCACTTGGGAAGACGCAAGTGATGACAGAAGTGCTGATGAGATGAAGCAAGTGAGGCCCTAAGACAGCGAAACAGTTTTTCAATGCAAGTAGCGGCACACCATCGAGTCCAACAGCCCTAGAAGAGGACAGTTCTTTCAAGGCTCGAGAAAACATGGGTAAGGTCACAGGTTGTAAGACTAGCCGGGCTGTGGTGACGCACGGTGGTCTCGGAGGGAGAGGTGGCACGCTGTGGCAGCCGGCTGCCAGCTCGGCAGCTATCTTAGGCCCGACTGAGGCGAAATGACGATTGAAGTCGTCAGCTCGGTCCATCGGCATATCCTCGGCGCCGCCACCTCCTCCTCTCGTGGATCGAAGGGCGAACTCACGGATCCCGCGCCAGAAACTCGCACGATCAGACAGCATAGTCGCGCACAGAAAGTCGCGTTTCGCCTGGGCACAGCAACTCTTTACCCGGTTTCGGAGTCGCCGATACTCGATAAGGGCGGTCTCCGTACCGTACCTGTGCCATTCCCGGTAGGCCCGGTCGCGCTCACGCATTACACTGCGCAGCTCGTGGTTTCCCTCCAACCACGGGCAGCGTGGGTGACGTGGGGTCACAGTTTTCAGGAGACAGTGCACATCGATGGCAGACGACCATACGCGCATGAACGCCTCCAACTTCCCCTCGATGTCACAGCGGCCCGGTATAACGTGTCCCAGTCTGACAGCAGCAGATGTAAACTGAGCGCGTCCCAATCTACTTCGCGCCAGGGGCGAGCTCGGAAAGGCGAAGGACGCGAGTGCTGACGCCCGAAGGGCGCGCGAAGAATGGTGGTGAGGTGGTCTGCAATCGGTACCGGTGGCACCGAGACGGCGCTCTCCAGATTCGGCATACTGGTGATTATATGGTCAAGGAGTGTGGCGGTCGGTTCCAGATGGGTGGGAGTGACAACAAGTTGGCAAAGGTTCAAATCATTTAAAATTGACATATAGCGGTGCACAGTGGGAGTTTGAGGACGCAGAAGGTCGATGTTAAAATCACCAAGACAAAAAACGGGTCTACCAGTGGCGACAGCTGCGCGAAGTTGGTCGTGTATCTCGTCGAGGCCTCCTAATATCGGCTGGGACGGGGGACGGTAGACAATGCCCACGGTGGCCGAGCGCCGCCCACCGCCGCTCACCGACACCCACAGCGACTCGCAGGCTTCACTGGCGCTGGAGATGGGTAGGACGGCGCAGTTCAGACGTTCCCGGCACAATATCGCGACACCACCACCACGGCTCGCTGTCACAGCACGATTCTGGCACCGCCGGGTCGGCCGGTCCCTGCGCACCAGCCTGTAACCGGGACACACTAATATTCTGTCCGTGACTCGATCTGTCAGCCACGTCTCTGTGATACACATCACATCAAGGTCGTGATCACGCACTGTCAGACTAACGCAGTCCATTTTCGGGATCAGCGACCTGACATTTGCATGGCCGATCGCGAGAGTGCGAGCAGGCCTCGTGGTCTCGGTGTGAGATGTGCGCCGATTCGCCGCTTGCCGGGTCTGGCCGGTGTGTCAGCCGGCTGCAGCGAGCGCCGGCCCCGGCCGCTCGCTGGTAGCCGCGTCGGGTGGGTCGGCGGCCGCCGCCGCTGCCGCCGCATGGTCTGACGGAGTAGCAGGCGTCGGCGGCTCGTCTCTGTCTTGCGTCACTGTCTCTAGCTCTATTATATTCTAACATCCAAAGATTCTGGCATTTTAAAATCACCTCTCCTACAACCGACCCGGTTGTCTGGGACGGCAAAACTTGGACTGAAAAACTATCACAGTAATGCGTGGTGTTGTTTGTTTTGCTATCATATATATTGGATGTGTTTGAATGACCAAGCAATAAAATAATAGATGGAATCGTCCAAAATTTGCAGATGAGGAAAATATTAAGCGTAACTGACACAGCGTCCAACAAAAGAGCGAAACATTTCTGGCGGCACCCAATACGCGAACAAAATGGAAAACTGACTGACGCTCTCGTAAATGTCATATTGCCTAGGCAGTTTGCAAACTGCCTGACACTATCGTAAATGTCATATTGCCTAGGCAGTTTCGATACTGCCTGGAATTTCAGGCATTTTGAAAACTGCCTGGAATTTTCAGGCAGTTTGCAAACTGCCTGCTTTCTTAGGCAGTTTCGAAACTGCCTGGGCCGGCCAGGCAGTTTGCAAACTGCCTGAGTTTTCATATTGCCTGTAACATATACATGTCGTCATACCGGGTTTATGCCTACGCATGAGGCTTCGTGTGGAAATCGTTCCAGTTTGCTAAAATGGACACAATTGGTAAAGTATTTGTGAGCATGTTTCACCTTGGTGCTTAACGAATGTTAAGCACCAGTAAGGCGCCGTAGTTGGCGATGAACGAGCGAGCGCGAAGGAAATGTATGGCAAATTTCAACTCCATCGGGCAAATAGTTTCTGAGATACAAAAAGTGTGCGCACGTGTGCACGTGCAGAGGCACTCCACCCCTGCCTTATGGGAAGGCGGCGGTTGAGGGGTCCCTAACCACACACCAAATTTTCATACAATCGGCCC
This sequence comes from Chirona hameri, assembly GCA_036785665.1. Lineage (NCBI taxonomy): Eukaryota > Metazoa > Arthropoda > Thecostraca > Balanomorpha > Balanidae > Chirona > Chirona hameri. The sequence goes on from JAXIVJ010007633.1 coordinate 18,057, forward strand.
AGCCGTTGCATAGATTTTGCGAGAAAACACTTGTCAACACCCCTCACGCGGCACGCGCCACGCGCAGTGGTAGCCACCCATGTGAGTCGGCACTGGTCACAAACAGAGTAGGTTGGATGGGGTTACGCAGCAAAGAACTCCGATTGTCAATCGGAGGTACGGTTGCAGAGATATAAGCTTCTCAAAAGTGTCGCCACGGGCCGGGCCGCTCATATTCAAATTTGTCCCATATACCACGGAAAGACGAGCGAGCGCTTTGCGCTCGGTCATAATAACGAGTTTCATGTTAACCTTCAAGAGTTACACAATTATCTAAAAAGTGGAATCAAAACAGTGCATTGTAAATGACAAGGCTAAATGTGCGTCATAAAAGCACCACGTAATCTGAGTATGTGCATTGAAGCACGGAACACACATGTAATTTTATGTTGAATGCCTTGTTTTGTCATGGTCAAGCTGCTCAAGCACGACGGTGGCCTAACCAAGCATCTCGCATCCGGCAGTAAGTTTGCCGGGCTTTGTTTGCCTGATACATCCAACTCTACTGCATGCGTCAAGCATGTGTCAACTCTACTCAAGATTCCTTTACTTAATAAGATTTGCCCACGAGGGAAAAATGACCGCCGTAGTGACGTCACAGTATTTGGCAGCAATATGGTAGCAAATAAACAAGGCGTTTATGGCGCCGACGATTCATTCAATGTTCATATTTTACTATGTTAGATCCTTATGTTAATAGTTTGGTCAATAGAAGACGTAATGCGCTGCAGGCACAATCATAGAGTACTGCGCGGTTGGACTGAGACTAGCACGGACGGGGCAAATAGTTTAATTTTATTAGAATCGTTTGAGTCGAAAGTCCTTTAAGTGGTTGCCTAGCAACTACGTTGTTTACCAAACAACAACAACAAACGGTTTTACTATGTGACTTCACCCACGGGGGCGCAGTCAGCTTTGTGAGCAGTCATGCACTGTCAGCTGACTAGAATGGAGTGTTTTTTAAGATGTGCGTACAAAGCGATTGTGAGCGTCGACCAATCAGCGACGGTTACTGGTCGTCGCTGATTGGTGGACGCTTCTGATGATATTCCAATGAACATCGACTATAAACTGCGGTAATTAGAGCTCTACCGACCCCAGAAAAATGGGGCTGCTTCAAGATTTTTCCTCTTATTCCAAAAAACCATCGACGACGATATGAAAGTAAAGTCTACTAAATTCGAATGAAGTTATCAAATGAATATAAGGTTTTAACTGAAATAAATAGTGTTGGGATGCACAATAGCAATGAAATTACCAGACTTAGTATTCGTTTTATTGTAATTTGTGGCAATAATCAAAAACATTTCTTAGAGTTCATCGACACATTGACTTCTCTTATCATCTATCGGCATTGTTAGAGGTGGCTGTTATCCTCCAGAGGGACGAGGTATGATTTTTAGTTAGATCCTTTTCATACAACATATAACGTTGTTTGATTTGTGTTCCTCCATTGGGGTACATTTATCCTCCTGCACTTGCGTCCGCCACATATGTTTATTATTTGTAAACTTGTTATTGTTTTAAAATAACTTCATAGTAGAGCCGCCACTTTAAATCTATGTACCCGTTAACAGTAGTATAAGTTGTCTATACTGGCTTCCTTTAGTATTTCTTTTAACTTCGACTGGGCACTTCTTGACCATAAAAGTGCTCACCAATTAAAGCTGATTTTGTTTCCAACTTGGGGTTCATAACTGGAAAATGCCCTTTCAGCATGATAATCCTACGTCCCCCCCCCCCCCCCCCACACACACACACTTTCAGGTGGCGACGCCCCCGCTTCAAATCTAGGAGAAAAGCTGGCGACGCCGAACCCAAAGTGAACTAGAAACTCTGACAAACTACGTGAATATATAGCAAGCAAATGATGCACCATTAACTACACTTCGCTAAGATCAACTTGGTTGACTAATGCGCGCATTTAAATAATTTGCAGTTCGTCTCGTTGGAAAAACGCAGCCGATCTACGATCATGTCCAAGTTGACGTCAGTCTATGTCAAAGTTGACAGCTCAACCCAGCATGCTAAGAAGATATCTTGTCACAAATACAACTTATCATTACCTGATCATCATACCCAATCACGTGCCTGACCAAAGATTGCTCATCCTGGAAACGCTGCGTTCCTGACTCCAATAATGTAGGCACTCGTTAGTGACCTCTGTCTTGATTGTCTGAGGACAACAGGCTGCCATAATGCAAACCGGGCCGCAAGGGCAAGGGCAGCAGAGCCGTATCAATATATTTAGAACAGGCCTTGGTGCTTGAACGAATACTAGCAGAGCGCAAGACATTTTTCCACTTCATATCAGTGAGACTCAGAAAGCATGCAAGAACAGTATGAGTCACTATGAGCGATAATCATGGGCTTGGGCACGCTTTGTGAAATGAAACCGTCACATGGTTCAATCATATTTCCCAGGAATATTACTTTAACGATGCATGCTTATTAGCTAACGCAACTCAACCGTGATAGTCGTCTTTAGAGCACATCAGCCCACGTTCCGTAAAGAACAGCCTCATCTTGATCAACGCCAATCTTTACTAAAAAGACTATTATTTATCATTAGACAATCATTTTATTACACCAAATATTCACTTATACTGCACTTAATTTGCCATTTAATAGAATGCACACCATCATAGGCGTAGGAACAGGGGGCGCCCCCCCCCCCCCCGAGCATTTTGGATTTTAACATTACGCCTATGGACGTTGCATGGAAATAATCGACTTCAGAATTCCTCCTGCCCCCCCCCCCCCCCCAACTTGAACATAGTTCCTACGCCCCTGCACACAATGGAATAAGCATATCTTATGACACAAATACAAAGCATGTAAATATAGCTGACTAGCTTCATCAGAAGACACATCACACAGGCATTGACCGCCTCCTTCAGCCGCCGACTCCACTAACGCCGTCTCGACTCTCGACCAGCTAGAGCAGCGCACACCAGACTCGTCAGGCCGGTGGCCAGTGCCGCCGCAGCCCTGCAGCCGGACCAGCCGGCAGTACTTCTCCACCAGCAGGCTCTCGGTGAGCGCGTACAGCCTTGCGCTCCTGGCCGACAGTCCAGTCGTAGCTCTGCGGGCGCTGTTTCACTTCGCGCAGCCGACGCTCACTGGCCTCACTAGCGCACGACACGTAGTCGGCGTATTCTGGTGCCAGCGCACGATAGCGCCGGTCATCCTCCAACGCGGCCTGAGCAGTGTGATGCCAGCTCCCTTCAGGGCATGACAACTTCAGATCATCCGTCACGACGACGAACACCTGCAGGTCGACTGCCTGCCATTCCAGCGTCGCCAGGCACGTCTGTAGGCTGATGGTGGCCAGCAACGCTCCCACATCGGAGGCTGCTGCGGCGGCGGGGTGGCCGGTGAGTCAGGAGGCAGCGCGTCCCAGCGCAGCACCGTTGCTCGGCAGCGGCGGATCGCTGGCGACATACTCGGCGAGCAGCTGGTTGACGCGCACGTGGTCGGCACCGCGTCCCAACAGCGTCACCAGCACGTCGTCTTGGTAGCGAGAGGCGATCAGTGCCAGCGGTATGCGGCCGCGACCTCGGCTCGATGTCCAGCTTCCTGCCAAAGAACATAAGCATGCCGAAATCAGTACATTGAAAATGGTGTCAGCTACTTATCGAGTGTCTGCAACAGTCACATGAAATGTCATGCAACATGCAAATGTCATGCATGTCAATGTCATGCAATGAAATCATGCGACAGTCATGATAGCCTGGAATACAATCGGTTGACCAAATGGAACTCAAAATGGCTAAAACTTGTGTTGCAAACAAGTGTTGTAGCTCATTTTGATAAAGAAATCATCCAATTCACAAATAGCTGGAGGTGGAGGAGGATCCTTTTCATACAACTACATTTTCAATTACTCAGTATTTTATTGAATAATTTGACACTGAATCTTAATACATCAATTCATCTATCAATGCATCCATACTCTCTTCTCCACAAAAATATCTCCAATCTGCACCACACTACCTTCCCCACCCCTCAACTTGCCAGCAATGTCACCTGTTTTGTTGCATGGTGTCCTTGAGGTGGCTGCTGTGGACGACAGCGTTGCCAGACCAAGCGGTGATAACAGCTGCTCACTGCTTGGTGTCAGCACAGAACTCAACCTAGAAAAAACAAATATTGCTTAGAGAAATGCTAAGGTATATGTGAATCAGTAAATTGTTACTGCTGCCCCAAAATGCCAAAAGCTGCCCCCAAATTTAAAATGATGCCCCAAAATTTCAAAAAGCTGCCCCAATTTTGATGTGTTGGTGCCAGCCCTAGTGACCCTACCCCAACAAGATCTTGTTGAAACTTGCCATATTTTGCAGACTGGCCGGTAGGGCTACAGCGCAGCGAGCAAAACATTCTAAACCTTGGTCCCTGCAACTGTAATTGCTGTAAAGGTTAGGTCAGGTTTGATTATTAGTAATATTAGTAATATCATAATCGAACATGACTTAACCTTTACAGCAATTACGGTCGCAGGGACCATGTTTAGAACGTTCTGCTTGCTGCAACCCTACAGGGGGGCTGCCGCCCCCTGGACCATCTTGTAGACTACCGTAAATCAGAATCTGATGACATCATACAGACTTGAGGCTTCCATATGACTTCAGACCAACAACAGTGATAGTAACCTTGAACCTTGATTTTTCCAGATACCGCTGAGGGTGGCACTGCAACATAATTACCCTGTAACCTAGTTTGAGTTTGGGTAAGCTGCTGTAACCCAGGGAGAAATAGTGTAAAAGTCCAATCTTCGGACACATCCTAACCTTTCCATGCCATCAGAATTAAACAATACCAACAAATAAAGCACAGTGCATCAGAATCACCTGCATTCTGACAGCATAAAGTCACGACAGCAGACAGCATGAAAAGGTTAGGATGTGTCCGAAGATTGGACTTTTACACTATTTTACTTGGTATTTAGGACCTGACAAACAAGATGCAGGCTTGTAAATTGGCAGTCATCTTAAACTGCATGTTCAAAGTTCCATTAACATGCTTCCACACAGCAGCGCTGTTCATACAATGGGGAAAATATTGTTGCCTGCCACATGCCAGGTTGAGGCAGTGTTCACCCCAATTATTTTATTGTAACAACACTTAAAATTTAGCCATGAATTTCGACAAGGCCTATAATAACCTGAGATCACACAGAACCTGGGTACGAAGAATATATCGGGCCTTGGAATATATGACAATTGAAAGTAAACGAAAAAACACCAGCAGACCTTAGCTTATCCCTGCACTTCGTGATGTGCAGGGATTCCCTGCCTTCGTGATGGAAATGGCGACGACGGAAATGGCGCACGAAATTGAGAAACGGATGCCGATACTACGGCTTAATTGGTGCTCGTCGCTCTTTAAATGCATTTTACAAATATTCATAATCCACTTTTTGGTAATTTCTTGGTAACATTTGAAAGCTATTTGGACACAAATACATGAAGTATTTCTGAACCTTTCTACCTAAGTCTAGTATTTCTACTGGGACAGTTATTATGATTTTTCCACGTGATTTTCTTCCTGTTATGAGTATGCTTGGAAGGCAAATAAGACATTTTTTAATCCACTTTCAGCCATGTAAATGGTCTAGTTATAAAGAGATTTAAATGAGATTTTCATAACTGGTCTTATATCTATCTACCTAGGCTTAGGTATTGCATCAGCGTGATTTGTTTTGTACAATGGTGATTACGTCTGGAGAAGTCATCACTTGGAATGCAGATTGGTATATTTTGAAGTCTACATTCTGGGAAAAGTATGACATTTTTGGAATCACTATGAATTTTTGAGTTCAGAAATATCCATGATTCTGTCTACGAAGATGCGTATTTTGTCAAGATTCTGGGATGCTTCTCAGTTGCCGACAGGTGACTGGTGTATACCTCAATTTCAAGAAGGAAGTACTGAATAAAATGGGTAAATGTTTTTGTGTATGAAAGCGCAAAATAAAGCTTGTCACGAAGTTTGATGGAAATCTGTACAGTAATCATTTAATACAAATATTAAAAATCGGTTGGCGAACGTGAACCCATAGGGCCCATGTTGAAGGAAATTCTCTGCGCTACCTAGTATTTTATCTACCGTGACTTCACCTGTCAGTGGGGGCGACCCTGTTGGTGATCTGCTTAATAAAATACCAAAAAAATCATCATCATCATCATTTATTTCGAATGGTCTCCATGTGATGGCTCTTATGACCAAGAGTCAATACAAGATATATAGTAAAACACAGGGTAAAATGGAACACTTGATAAAATACATAGACAATCCGTTCAGAAACAAGTCGCGAACATATGACACAATCATTCTAGTCACCTGGCATGGTCTCGCGCCCTCAGCCATGCCTCCGCCTTCCTTCTACTTCCAGCTGAGCTTTTGGCTTCCTTTACATCCGTAGGAGCCATGTTCCACAGTGAGAGCGCCCTGTATCCAAAATACCGTCTGGCCATTTCGGTGCGCACGCGCGGAAGCTGGAGCTGTCCAGCGGCTGCGGCCCGAGTGTCCCTGACAGACACGTCACTGCGGTAACTTATCGAGTTTCGTAGACACTGAGGTGCATACTGGTGACTAAACAGCCGATGGAGCATTGCGATATCTCGCTCGCACACGCGCATGTCAATCGATGCCCACTGCAGCTCCTCAAGAAGTGGAGTGACATGCTCTGATCTATGAGCGGAGAACACGACGCGAGCGCAGTGATTCAGCACCTTCTGCACGCGTTTTTTCTGCGTCACACCACACCCGCCCCACACAGTGATACAATACATGATATGAGGGATGACTAGCGATTCTATCAAAAATTTCTTAACATCATATGAAAGACTATGCGACAGTTTTGAAAGACCGCGCAACGTAGCGTAGCAACGGCGCACCACGAGTGATACATGTGATTCCCATGTGAGATGGGCATCGACTATGATTCCTAATATTTTGGCTTTGGATGAGGGGACCAGAGTGGCGCCGTTGAATGTAACTGAAAAATTGTTCGGTATCTGGCGCTGACGTGTTTTGACAAGCAAAATCTCTGTCTTGTTTGGATTTAGTTTTAAACTATTGGCTACAAACCACACATGTGCCGCTTTCAGAGTGTCCTCCACGTTCTGCTTTAGAGCTGGAATGTTACAGGGAAGGCATGAGTGGATGAACTGAATGTCGTCGGCATACATTACAATTTGTGTGTCAGTGAAGTAACTTGGAAAGTCGTTTGTGTACAACAGGTAGAGTATTGGCCCGAGAAGGGACCCCTGTACCACACCGTGGGACAATGCAAATTGGTACCAATACCTACCCAACATTGTCAACAATATTTGTTGTGCTATAAACGGTGATTCAATGTGAATGGCTTGAATATTGCAGTACTATGTGCAGGCACGTAGCCAGGATTTCGTCCAGGGGGGGGGGGGGGGGGGGGTGGGGACGGCGCCTCGAAAGGGCCCCTTCCCGAGCGTTGAAAGGGCCCCTTCCCAAGTGTTGAAAGGCCCCCCCAAACAAAACCAAAAACGCATGAAAAGGCACGTTACAAGGCTGGAAAATGCAGTATGGCAGGTATGGCATGGGCCATACCAACGTTTAGGAGCTTGAGTTAGCGAACTGCCACATCAACTTTGGAACCAGCGACACGAATTTGGAATCAGCTATACCAACTTGGAATATTTTTTAAGCTCAAGACCTGGAACTCTTAAACAAATTGGGCCGCGGAGCGGCGCGAAAATTTTGCGCATTATGCCCTGGGTTGCTTTCTCGTCAATGCGTCGCATTGCGTATGGTGCGGACCTGTAAAATTGCTATATTGTGCGTTTAAAAGTGCGGGGAAAAAGTGCTAAAGTGAACTATTTTACCCAATAATATAGGAAAGTAGCAACATAACACACAAATGCGCCGAGAAACTGACCGATTTTTTCCTAACCCGCATATAATTGAATTTGTAGTTAAATTGCGCCGCGGAGCGGCGCGAAAATTTTGAATTGTATTCCCTGTACAACTGTACAGGGAACTGTTGAAAGGCTCAAGGTCCCTTCAGATCGTCTAGGGGCCCCTCTGACCCTTTCTACGCCCTTCCGACCTGTTCAGGGACTCATCTGGGATCCGCGAAACGAAAAGACATGCTGTGGAGTGGGTGATATATATATAATACAAAGAGGGCTTACTCTACAGGAAAAAAAATCGGATCTTTCGGGTATATTGTAGCACCCTGACGAAGGGTGTTACAATATACCCGAAAGCTCCGCTTTTAATATTTGTATTGTGGAGTAAGTCCTCTTTGTTTTAATCTTCATCTGGGATCTCTACGTGCTTTGACCCTTCCGGTCTCACCAGAGACTCCTCTGACCTTCCATGAAGCCCCTCTTGTGTGTCAAGGGGCCCATTCGGCCTGTTCAGAGGTACTTCCGACCTGGCCAGGAACTGCACTGGCTGCTTTGTCGCCCTGCCGACATACTCAGGGGCAGGGGCGGCGGATTGCGGGGCGCAGGGTACCCAAAATCCCCCTCAAATGAGAATCCTGGGGAGGGGAAGGGTCATGTTTCCCCCAGATTGAGCAGGCTAAAATCTGGGGGGGGGGGGGCAAAACTATCCTTTGCCCCCAAGATTTTCGACTGGGGGGAATTTTGGGTACCCTGCCCCGCAATCCGCCACCCCTGCTCAGGGGTCCCTCCGACCTGCCCAGGGCCCCTCCAGTCTGGCTAGGAACTCATCCGGCATGTTCAAGTGGCCTTCCGACCGGCCCAGGGACCCTTTCGGTCTAGCCAGGGGCCCCTCTTGACTTGCCCAGGAGCCCCTCCGATCGGCCCAGCGACTCTTCAGGTCGGCCTGCGCTGGCTGCTTTGTCGCCCTGCCGACATGCTCAAGGGGCCCTCCGACCTGCCCTGGAGCCCCTCCGTGCTGGCCAGGGGCCACTTCGGCATGTTCATTGTTCAGTGGCCCTTCTTACCCGTCCAGAGGTCCTTTTGGTCTGGTCAGGGGCCCCTCCGATCAGCGCAGGGGTCCTTTTAACTTTCCAGGGGCCCTCTGGTCTCTCCAGGGGCCCTCTGGTCTCTCCAGGGGCCCTTTAACCTTCTAAGGGGCCCTTCCGACCTAGCAAGGGACTGCGCTGGCTGCTTTGTCGCCTTGCGACATGCTCCGAGGGCCCTCCCACCTGCCCTGGGGCCCCTCCGTGCTGGCTAGGGGCTCATTCGGATGTTCAGGGGCCCTTCTGACCCACCTAGGGGCCCTTTCGGTCTGGTCAGGGCCCCTCTGACCTGCACAGGGGCCCTCTTAACTTCCCAGGGGCCCTCTGGTCTGTCCAGGGGCCCTCCAACCTGCTCAGGGGCCCTTATGACCTGGCAAAGGACTGCGCTGGCTGCTTTGTCGCCCTGTCGACATGCTCAGGGGCTTCTCAACCTGCCCAGGGGCCCCTCTGTGCTGGCTAGGGGCCCATTCGACGTGTTCAGGGGCCCATTCGACGTGCTCAGGGGGTCCTCTGACCCGCTCAGGGGCCCTTTCGGTCTGGCCAGGGGCCCCTCTGACATGCACAGGGCTCTTGTGAACGTCCAAGGGGCCCTCTGGTCTTTCAGAGAGGGCCCTGGTGGCCATAAAGGGCCTCTGAAGTCCTCTAAACTCTCTAAAGACCACGCTTCGTGTAGTAAAGAGCCTATGATACCGAGCTTCGCGCGGTCTCGTCGGCCCTTTTCGGCGCGCTGCGCGCGCCGAAAAGGGCCCTCGTGCGCCAAAAAGGGCCCTCCTGGCCTCCATGGGGCGGCGGCCGCCCCCGCCGCCCTCCCCTTGGCTACGTGCCTGACTATGTGCTTATCAATCATATAATGTGGTTGTGGTAATGACGGTAGTGTGGTAATTCAAATACTGGCTCTGATCATACCATAGCTATGGTATTAAACAACTGGCATTAATTTGGAACATTACTTGGAAATAGCAGCGTGGGTACACAGTAACGACAGCAAGTGCAGTGGACACTTTAAGTGAAGATTTGAGTTAAGATGAGCACGGAAGGCGAATCAGATTCCGCAGATCACAGATGAGGTTGGAGGATATGAACAAACAATAGGTGAGTGGGTAATCGCAAACAAAAACACGCCCACTTAGACCATCAATCTGTCTGAAATGATTTACATCCGTGATCATGTGAAGGTCGGATTGCGTCATTGTGACGTCCTCCTAAAGCCGGCCGGCCATTCGTGAACAGGAACTGAGCAAAAGGAGCATGCATTCCTGCGGAAGGGAATGATATTACAAATATGCTAAAATACACCTAAGTTATTTCACTTTCAAAAACTTAACATGCCTTCACATCAGTGCTAAAGCTATGGTGTGATTAAATGTTCAACTCATTTAACATCATGTTGAACTCTACTATCCGATCTACTTTTACGTTTTTTTTATCATAGTAGGTACTTGCAGCACAAAATAATTCGAATAGCTTTTTTGTTCTCGTTCCTACCGGCACTCGGTCCTCTGCATAACACAAACTCTAAGGAATATACCAGTAAAACTCCTTTTTGGGCGAGACCGAGCGGGCGCGGTGTGGCAAAGGCGTTTTACTGACTTATTTAATTGTTCATGGTCTCCTTTCTCGAATCCGCCAAAAAGGGAGTACGTCCCGAGCGCTGCATGCTTCATCGTATAAATTAATGCTTAGATCAATAAAGCCGTTTTTGATCGAGAATGACTTGTGTTTATTTGAACGTTTGCGTCAGGCGGTGCGGGTTTGAGGCATCAAAAGAAAGTCGTGCCAGCTGATGTTTGGTCCTCCGATTAAGGAGATACCGAATAGCAAAGGGTTAACAGGAACCTTAATGTATAAGTGCATTGCCGCCTCATCCAATTGCAACAGCGTCTGCTGCTGGTTTGGTTAATTCTACTGACATGAAGTTAACAGGAACCTCAATGTATAAGTACATTGCCGCTTCATCTAATTGCAATAGCGTCAGCTGCGCCGGTTTGGTCGCATGTGGTTAACAGGAATCTTAATGTATAAGGGCATTGCCGCCTCATCTAATTACCGCAAACACGAATTTCTTATTAAATGCTTATGAAAATGTCCAATTGTTTGAAACGTTTTATAATTAAATTAATTACCAATGGTATATAATGCATAAGCAAAATATGTCTGGTTTAGGATATATTTTTTACTTAGTTGTCAAACCATGCACCCATTGCCCCTGTGTTGAAGCGGCAAACCCGCGCTACCTAGTTATTAAGTTACCTTGCGCTTGCGTGTGCCACGCACTGTGGTACCACCCCTATCAGAACGCACTATACCAAAAACAAAATAGATTTGATGGCCCTTCTGTTAGTGGTGACTGGTGATGGCCCTTCTGTTAGTGGTGACTGGTGATGGCCCTTCTGTTAGTGACCTTCTGGAGTGTTCCACTGTTATATGGTGCAATTTTAAATGCCTATCATTAAGCCATATCGCTGTTCCCTGGCTTCTACATCACACATTGGATTAAAAAGCGCAAACTCGCATGTATTGATCAACATTTACTGGTCGCGCACATTTAACACTTTGAACAGCCACAACAAAATAATCACACCCATAATGGCGGTAATTTTGGTAAAAAAATAACACTATTAATGGGTGTCATGTAACCCCATAACGGCATTATGGGTGTCTTCTCAACCATTTGGCTCGTATTCATGTGGTGTCATTCAACCTTCTCAGCTCCGTTAACACTCTTAAGAAGAGTGGCATAACTGTGCTGGCTCATTGCAGCATCGTTACGGGTGTTAGTCAACACCCTTTGCTACATTCTTTATGGTACTCACGGTACCCCTTTGGTACCCCTTTGGCTCAATTTGCCTTTTAGTAAACAAAAAAATAACACCCTTTTCGGCTGAAAGCCCCAATTACACCCATCAGCTCATCGGAGGCAAAAACCAGTCTCTCCTAAAGGGTGGTTAGGAACACTCATTTAGAAAGCAGGGTGTAGCGCACAAAATACGGCTAGAAAAAAAATTGCATGACAACGCATCGGATTGAAATGTATTTTACAACCCATGCATCAACAATCAATAATAGGGAAACCTATTAACGGTTAGGATGCCGAAGTATGTGAGCGGTCAGACGACCTCACCGTGCGGCGAGTTGGCGAGGGCTCGGTGGGGAGGGTGGAAGGGGACAGCGCGAGACAGCGCGGCGGGGCACGGGGAAGGGGTTACGACGGGACCGGGGGACGTTGGACAGAAGCGGTAAGGTGTTTGTCAGTCGACAGCGAGACCCGGTAGAGGGAGGAAGGGAGTGTCGGGAAGTGAGATTACCCGCCCACCATCCCCAACAACACCCCATCCTTTCCTTTGTATTGTATTGTATGTATTTACATTCTTGAGCAATCCACACACGGCGTGGCGATTACCGCTCAGAGTCTGGGCCAGGTTCGCGACATGCGGGAACAAGTTAGCTATTCACACAAACCACACGGCACACATACAATTTCTCACAAACACACAATTCATGCCGCACTCAGTGATACGTATATACACTCGGTGATTTATCACACTCGGTGATTTATCACACTCGGTGATTTATTTACACGCACCCGAGTCGACTGTCGACCGTCGACTGAGTCGCGCTTTTGCGGCACGGGCAAATCTGGCGGGAGGTAGCAGCGCCAGCTCTCTGGGAAGCGTGTTTAGAAGCGCCGCGGCACGATAGCCAAAACGACGCTTGCCAGTTTCGAGTCGGGGTCGTGGGAGGTGAAATAGGTTGTCCTGGCGAGTGGATCTAGGTCTAGTGTCAGAGTTTAGGGTAAACAGAGACGCTAGTGCCTCGGGTTCTCCCCGCTGGATGGCCTTTTGGGCTGTGGCTACAGTCTGATAATCTGTCATAGTTTTTGGTGTCATCCAGCCGAGTTGGTCGCGCAGGTCGGAAACATGGTCGAACTTGCGGCGGCCGAAAATGACCCTAGCGGCGAAGTTTAGAATTTTTTGGATCCGTTGGAGGTTCTTTTTGGTACCATTGCCATAGACTGTGAGGCAGTACTGAATGCGTGACATGACGAGTGCCATCACAAGTGTTTTGATGACACCGTCGGGAATATAGTGGCGGATGTGGGAGAGGCCGATTAATTGGCCCATGCAGCGGCGGCTGAGGTCAGACACGTGGGCGTCCCAGGACAGGGAGCTGTCAAAGACGACACCAAGGTTCCCCACCTGCGCGCATGGTTTCAACTCGGAGTCACGGAATGATACTGTAAAAGCGGGCATGTTTCGTAAATTTTGACGGCTGCCGAATACCATAAACTGAGTTTTGGTGGTGTTGACTTTAAGCGCATTTGCACAGAACCAACTGTCAAGTGATGCAAGAGAAGCTTCCATGCGCGAGATGAGTCCCCCGAGGTCGCTTTGCGGACCGCTCACCAATATCTGGGTGTCGTCAGCGTACTGGAAGACAGCAGCGTCTCCAGAGTACAGCGATAGGTCGTTTGAAAATACAGTAAAGAGCAGGGGACCCAGGGCTGAACCTTGAAAGACACCCATGGTATTAGGGAGAGGACGCGACAGTACTCGGCATCCGGGCCCATTCTGCAAGGAGACACTCTGTGTGTGTCCTTGTAGATAGGCGGTGAACCAGGAGGTCTCAATGCCGTGCATTTCCAGTTTGCCTATCAAAAGTTCGTGATCGATGACATCGAAGCATTTACTTAGATCGACGAGGCACAGCATTGAGACCTCCCCCCTGTCGGTGGCGGCAAGGATGCGGTCAGTGACTGACAGCAGCGCTGTCTCGGTAGAATGCCGGGGGCGGAAACCGTGTTGGGTGCAGGCCAGAAGATGGTTTTGTGAGAGATAATGATAGAGCTGCTGATGGACAACTCTTTCTACAACTTTCATGATGACAGGGACTAAGGAGATAGGTCGGAAGTTGGTGGGATCGGATGGATTTCCAGACTTGAAGATGGGGTGGACGATAGAATGTTTCCATTCATCAGGGATGTCAGATCTCATGATGCAGGTGTTTATAATATGCAGGATGACGTCACAGGTAGCTGGGAATCCGGTTTTAAGCATTCGGATGCACACCCCATCAGCACCGCGTGCGGCTGAGTTACGCATGCCGAAAATTGTACGACCGAGTTCATCGAGCGAGATTGCTCTGGGTTTAAAGCTGCAGGCACCGACACGGGGGAGGCGAATATTGAGCTTTGGGGCTGTGGTTTTGGTGCGGATCTCAGAAGCGATGCGCGGACCAATGGACACGAAGAAGGAGTTTAAGTCGTCAGCGGATACATCGGGCTGAACACTTTGTCCGTCCTTCTTGCCAGCTACAACTGACCGTATGCTTTGCCACACCTTGTTGGGACCCCTCTCACTGATCTCCCTCTGGAGTTCACCACGTCGGTCGCGCCTCAGCGCGGTACGGACAGAGCGGTTTAGATCTCGGTAGACCTCCGACTGTCGACCGAAACGCCGTAGCGCGGCGCGGCGTTGGTCCATGATTTTTCGAGTGGCAGAGGAGGCCGGAGGAGCGGTGGGATTTCGGATAGTCACGTTTTTTATAGGCGCATGGTCGTCAAAAACGGGCAATAATTGGGTCAGGAAGGCGTTCCACTGGTCGCTTACAGACGTGGCACGAAACACACGCTCCCAGTTAGCAGACAACAGGTCATAGTTAAGCGCCTCTACATCTACACGGCTGATAGAGCGAGATTGGATAACGGTTGGTTTCTTACATTGTTTTGGGACATCAATAACTGCATGAATAAGTTTGTGTGGGCTGAAGTGACAGAAAGTAACACTACAATCACGTACCAGCTCACGATTTTTGACGATACATACATCTAAGAGGGACCCGGAAGTATAAGTTGGAACGGTTACTAGCTGCTCGAGGGAGTAGTCAGCTAAAAAGTCACTGAGGTGTACACGCGCGCGAAAGCTCTGGTCCTTCATGATATCACAGTTCAGGTCGCCACAGATGACAAATGGGACCTTTGGGTGGTCAATTAATACTCGTTGTAGCTGGGTCTCGAGGTCAGCGAAGTCGGCGCGCAGGGCGGCATCAGAGTGTCGAGGTGGCCGGTAGAGCGAGCCAACGATCAGCTGTCGGTTTCGCTCAAGCTTTAGCAGCGCCCACCGAGACTCGAGCAAGCTACCGGGGTACGAGGAGACGCTCAGCTTCAGCGCTACTGATGTTATGGTGGTTTTCGTGAGGATAGCGACCCCACCGTAGCCGCTGCCGTCTGGTCGGTCAGCTCGGCTGATCGAGTAGCCGGGGATCACCATCAGGCGATTTGGGGTGGTGGGGCGCAACCATGTCTCCGACAGCAGGATGACGTCAAAGTCGTGCCGACTGATCACCTCTGTCAGCTCCAGCAGCTTCGGTTTCATGCTCTGAATGTTAAGAGCGCCGATCAGGAGTCCGGTGTCAGGAGCACGCCGGCCGGTGAGTGGAATCGCCGCCTCGGTGTTTTGTTTGCCACGCCCCCGTCTTCCCCGGGCCCCGCGACGTTGGGGCCTCCGACCGCCGCTGCGTTTCTGGCCAGGCGGGCCGCCGGCCGGTGGGGGCGCGGCCGCCCGAGGGGCGGGACGATCCGTAGGCGGCGGCGGCGGCGGCAAAACACCCCTTTGTCCTTGGGAGGGTGCCAGCGGTCCGTCGCCGGTATCCACGTCTGGGGAGACACACGCGGTCGTCCGTGGGGCTCGGGCGTTTTCCACCGCTGACGGCCGGGCGGCGGACGGTGTAAAGGGTGACGGCGATGATATGTTCAGGTCCGATGGATTGTTGTCACTGGCATGGTCACGGTCACGAGGCGATTTCGGCGAGGCAGGTCGTCGGTGGGTGGTGTAGTGCCTCAGCTGGCGGTCGGCTGCTCGGCGGGACAGCGGCCTCGGTGGTGGTGCTGGGGCCGGGCAGGCTACGATGGTTACAACCCGTACCACCGCGAGCAGGACCAGCAGCCGAGCGATATCTCGATGCATGATGATGTTTGTAGATCAGAAGAATGTTGACACTGATCACTGGCTTTTTGGTCTTGCGGTAATTCGCTATATAAAGTTTCACTCTCACTCACACTCACACGGGGAAGGCAAAGGGTATAACGGGGAGGAGCGAGCAGCGCTCGCGTCCGCTCTGGGCGACGCGCTCAGCTGAACTGAGCGCGTCGCCCAGAGCTTTGTTACCGTTACCCCTGTCGTCCACCATAGTGTGTGTTGTTCGGGGTGGCGGTATGCGAGAGCTATACGTAGATGAATAAACAACACACGCTATGGTGCAGACGGCCGTTAACAGCCAAGCAACGACGGAATCACCGGAGAGAACGGTTGGAGGCAAGCCTAAACGGCCTTTGGGACTGTGCCCAAGACAGTCTCTTAATGCCTGTTATAAAATAATTAGAATCATGCCCTTTTATGTAAATAGCTTTTGTAACGCATTCCGCAGATATATAAGATAGCTTAGGGTGCATGGAGACAGCAACTATATCGATTACATAATGCAGGAAAACACCAAATACGTATAATTAGTGCGTTAAATGGATTATCGAAATATACCAGCAGTCGACACAGCACAGCATTCTGTAGGTGATCACCGAGACCGCTTTCGGCACGAGCTGCATCAGTCACTCCTGGATTTTTTCGAACTTTATTAAAGATGAAAGACTAAACATACATGAACGATGCAACGATGACACGCAACGCATATCTCCGTCTCCGGAGATATGCGTCTCCGTCTACGATAATGCGTATCACCAGGGGCGGCGCCACATATTTTTGTCAGGGGGCAAGTATACATTTAGGGGGCCTCCATTTGCGAGGGGACCTCTATTTGAAAAGGGGCCTTTGACCTCCATAGTTCTCCTCTCACCTTCCCTCTGGCTTCCAGAGGGCCGCTTCTGGGCTTCAGGGGCACCTCTGACCTCCATAGGACCCCCTGGCCTACAGGGGACCAGGGGCGTAGACAGGACTACTCACAAGGGGGGGGGGAGGGGGAATGGGATCAGAGGGACCCTCGTAGCCAAGGGGCCCACATTAGGCCCCGTCAAATTTCATGAAGTATTTGGCAGACCCGCTCCCTGGTATTTTCCCATTGCTTCGTGACCCAATAGGAAGCATGTACAAATGCTTGCTCTTTTCGTCTGCCCAAAAGGCTCCGAAGTTTTCCCCATACGGTATATTGGAGACTGCAACTCTGGTGTTAGTCACAATAGGATTACATTTGTAAAGTGCTGTTTCTTGTTGCAACATCGTCGCTTATATTCACATTTAACTGTTGTAAAAGTAGGGAGATATACTAACTTAATCCCTAGGATGCGAATTGATCCCCTTTTCCCCCAACAACCCCACTTCCTCACCCATCACCCCTCCCCCCCGACCGTACCTAGGCGGATGGACCGTCTTTTTAGTGGAGTGAATTATGTTTGAAATTCAACGTTTGATCAATGGTTATCGTGTTAAAATCTTGCACCTTCCACCACTAAAGCAAGAAGTCAGCAGAGTTCGGCAAATTGACAACATTACATTGGCATAATTACAACCCGACAAACCTCGTCATGGTATTTGCAATATTCGTGTTCAAACTGTCGTGACGTCTCTGTTCGGGACATTCTGGCGCGGGATATTCGGGCAGCAGCTGTCGAGCCGCTGCAGTTCCCGTGCGTGCCTATCGAGATGGTTAAGAGCCCTTTTCGTCTATCGGGTCCGGTACTATGGAACAGAATTCCTGTCAATGTCAAGGGAGCCAAGAGTGAGCCCGGCTGTAGGAGGGAGGCTGATATCTGGCTGGGTGAGCGGGACAGGACTGAGTGGCGAAAGTGCGTGCTTTATTTACATTTACTTTGTATTTTATGCTATGTTGCATGACATTTTACCTTGTGCTGCTTCTGTGCCCTGTATTGACTCGGTCACAAGTTATTTTTATGAAGACCATACGGCACTGGCGGCGCCACCATAGGATCAGGTGTGGCAGACTGCCACCCCTGCCGTGAAGGGTGGCATTGCCACCCCTGAAATCTGGGCCACCATAAAATTTGAATGTTGCATTGAAGTCAACATTTTGGATTTCTGTCCCCAGTGACGGATTGGTCAAAATTGGCAATTTTCCCCCACCCACGCACACAAACTTTTCTCTGGCGCCTCCTCCCCCGCTCAACAATCTTTCGCCGACGACCTCCGCTCAACAACTTTTCCCTGACATCCCTTCCCCCGCTCAGCAACCTTTCGCTGACGGCGCCCTGTCCAGGGCCTGCCCCCCCTTGACTTAAATATTACGAACGAGCGCGGTGCCCTCGCGAGTCCTCACTGAATGCGGGATTGTTCTCACATATAAGCGGCCGACCGACCATAACGCTTGGCCGACCCGACCGACCATAACGTTTTTGAGGAGCTTATATCTTTGGAATCCCGCATCCGATTGACAAGCGGTCTTCGCTATCTGATTGGCCCCGTTCCGTGCATTATGTTATTTACATGTTTCGTCTCACGTGAGGGGCCAGTATTGCACGTGGCACGTGCCGCGTCAGGGGTGTCAGAAAACGTTATCCTGCTATAGCTGAGAAACGGCTGGACCGATTAAGCTGACATTTGGTGTGTGGTTTCATTGCTATAGAGTTTCTACGGGCTCGCTCCTCCTTTGCTGATTAAGGCATCTTACTGGTAAATACACCACTGCTTGTGGCTACATCTGCGGAGCGATATTTTCCCCCTCAAATTCGAAACCTAGGTTCACCACTGGCTGCAGAACATTAGGCGGCTTTTGCCACACCCCTGACACAAATCGGTGGCGCCGCCACAGCCATACGGTATAGACTGACGACGGCTCATCAAAATATCTATATAAAAATGACTTGTTATCACGAGTCGATACAAGGTACAAAAGCAGCACAAGATAGAATGCAATGTCCGCCCCTGTAGCTCAGTGGGAGAGCGCTGGACTTCTGACCTATCCCAGTAGTGGCAGCCCGGGTTCGAGTCGCTTCGGCGCTCGCTATTTGCTCCTGACTGGGGTGGCCTGCGGCCGGTGGCAGCGGCCGCACTCAAGGTCAGGTGACGTCAGTGAGCGGGGCGGACCGTGTCCAGGTATGTCGGGCACGTACAACTTTCGTCTCTAAATTCTGCCGGCCAACAGGAATTGCGCGATCGGATGGTGAGGTCAGGACCTGCGCAACAAGCTCTTCTTAGCGTGGGTCCTGACCTCGGAAATCCATCCATACAAAAACATTCGGACTAAAAAAATAATTATAAAAAACGCAACATAGCATAACATACAAAGCAAATGTGAATAAAGCACGCACTTTCGCCACTCAGTCCTGTCCCGCTCCCTCAGCCAGATCTCAGCATCCCTCCTACAGCCGGGCACACTCTTGGCTCCCTTGACATTGACAGGAATTATGCTCCATAGTACCGAACCCTACAGCCAAACAAAACACGTTTAACCATCTCGACGCGCACGCACGGGAGCTGCAGGGGCCCAGGAGCTACTGCCCGAATATCCCGTGCCCGAATGTCCCGAACGGAGACGTCACGGCAGTGTGAACACAAATATCACAAATACCATGACGAGGTTTGCCGGGTTGTAAACATGCCAATATAATTTTGACAATTTGCCGAACTCTGCTGACTTCTTGCTTTAGGGGTGGAAGGTAAGGGTGGAATTTATACATGATAACCATTGATCAAACGTTGCATTTCAAACATAAGTGATTCCACTAAAAAAAAAACAGGAACATTCGGTTCATTCGCCTAGTTACAGTCGGGGGAGGGGGGGGGGGGGGGGTGAAAGAGGAGGGTAAAGTCAAAGTCAAAGTCAAAGTCATGTATTAAGATACATCCACGTTGTGGATTTTACGTATCCAATCAGAGTACATGTGTAGTGATATCTGAATACAAAATCACAGTGTAAACACGATAAAAAGCAATACGATCGCGGTCAGTAAAAGAGAACACACATTGTACATGGTAGGCCTGGCATTGCACAGCATGAGGCTTAACCACCAACCATAAGAAAATTGAAGCGGTCAATGCAGGTCACATGCTATCCGCAAATCGGAAACCGCAACCCCAACTGCGGGTGTTCACCTTAGACCTTAGAGATGTCAGTGTTCAGATTCTCGCCGCTCTAAATGCAAACGCACGCTGGCTGCTCGGCAGCTTACACAACGGCAGTTCCAGCGCTCTGCCGCATCAGCTCGGGACTCGCGTAGCGATACATGAGGTCGCCGGACATGGCCCTGATGGCGGGAGGACACTGCTCGGCGTTAAGCGCTCTGTGCACCTGGATGCGGTCGTGCTGGCGCACCATCTAATCGACTCTCTGCGAGCCAAGCGATACCAGGACAGGTGTCACATGCTCAAAACGCCGCACTCCCGTCACCAGCCTGGCCGCGAAGTTGACAGTCTTTTGCACTCGGTGCAAGTGACACTGGGCGGCTCCTCCCCAAACGGATAGACAGTATTGTATATGGGGAAATACGTGGGCGTGGATGAGGAGTTTCAGGGCATCAGGTGTGAAGTGATGGCGGATCTGGTATAGGGATGAAAGGATGGCGTTGCATCGTCGGACTACCATGGCTATATTAGGTTCCCATGTCAGGTGCTGGTCGAGGAGGACTCCGAGTATTGTTACATTTTGGCATGGATACATTTCAGAGCCGGACAGAGCGATGTGAAAGTCTTTGACCTTTTTGAGGGATGCTTTGGTTCCGTTGATGGTAAAGAAAGTCTTGTTCGGATTCATTTTCAGACTGTTTGCCTGAAACCAATTTTGGAGATGGAGAACAGACTCTTCGACCCGCACCTTCAGGTTGGATAGGCCGTCGGCAGTGGGTGAGGAATGGTCAAGGAGCTGGGTGTCGTCGGCGTAGGACAGGAGGCGGCCGTGGGTGAGGAAGGAGGAGAGGTCGTTGATGAAGATAAGGAAGAAGACTGGTCCGACGATGGAGCCCTGAGCTACTCCGTGGGTCAGTGGGAGAGGAATGGAGGAGCCGCCACTTACCGTCTGTTTTCGGTCTTGGAGGTAAATCCGGAACTATGGCGACTGCACACCATACCACTCAAGCTTATCCAGGAGGACACCATGATCGACACTGTCGAAGGCTTTGCTCAGATCAAGCGTCGTTAGCGACGCGACTTGGCCCTGGTACATGCTTTTTAGATCCAGTCGACAGCGTCGAGCATGGCGTCCTCCGTGGAGTGGCACGGTTGATACGCATACTGACATGGGAGAGTACGTGGTTATGGACTAGGTAAGATACTACTAGTTAAACGGACACTACTTTTTCAGCAATTTTTGAAAGCACCGGTAGGATCGAAATTGGCCGAAAATTGTTCATATCTGAACGGTCGCCCGATTTGTGGGCTGGAGTAACTCGTGCTATCTTCCAGGCTGTGGGAAAAGTGAATGTGATGATGGAGTGGTTGATGAGATGGAGGATGTGAGGACCGACAACGGGGAAACACTTCACAATAGCAAATAGAGGGATGCCATCCCCTCCGACCGCACGGGAGGAGCTCATGCCACTAATGGCTCTAGAGAGCTCAGGCAAGGTGGCTGGCCTCAGCACCAACGCAGATGCACACACGCGCGGCGGACGAGGTAGACAGCCGGCACCACCGACACGAGCGACTTCGGCAGCGATGCGTGGGCCAACCGACGCGAAGTGCGCATTAAACTCGTCAGCCCTGTCGGTGACGTCGTCACAGCCTGAGGGAGTGACGCCTGCTGGCCGGAGAGCGAAGCTCTTCATCCGACTCCAAAACCCTCGTCGGTCCGTCAGCAGGCCGTCGCAGAGAAACTTCCGTTTGGCGCGGATGATGAGGCTTTTCATTTTTTGTTGCGGCTCAGCTGGTAGCTGCGCCGCGCAGGTGTGCTCTCGTCCTCCCAGGCTCGTCTGGCGGAGTCGCGCTCCTCCATTGCTTCCGTGATGTCTGGGTCATCACGGATCCACGGGCAGTCCGGGCGGCGGCGTCTGACCGTGACTGACGGGCATTGCTCGTCGACGGCCTCGTTCCAGATGCCCATGAATACTGCGATTTTGTCGTCTACTGACGTGGCGCTGTAGAGAGGCGCCCAGTCGTCAGTCAGAAGACGGAGACACAGTGCATCCCAGTTAACACGCTTCCAGGATCGCAGCGTGACGGGATCCGGGTGCGGAGGGCGCCGACGACGGAGCTGCGCGCTGATAATGATCGGCTGGTGATCAGCAACGGGCTCAGGGAGGACTGAAGCAGATGATAAATGGTTAGTCAGGTTAGTTAAAATCAAGTCGAGCAATGTGGGTGTTGGATGGATATGAGTGGGACGGTCAACAAGCTGTGACAGGCTCAGGTCGTTGATGATGTGCTTGAGACCGCGAGTTCCTGGCTTGGAGTCGTCTAGCATGTTGCAGTTGAAGTCGCCCATGACGACCACGGGGTGGCCGGTGGAGACCGCTGCCTGGAGCTGCTCCTCGATGAGCTCCAAGCCTCTGGTGACAGGCGAGCCGGGAGGTCGGTAGATGGCGCCTACTACAACGGTCCTTCGACCGGGGCCTATCACGGAGAGCCACAGTGACTCTACTGCAGGCTCGGAGCCACCGAAGGCCAGACGCGTCGTCCTGAGGTGATCTTTCGTCAGGATGGCGACTCCGCCACCCCAAGCGGTGCGTGATCCCGGTGGGGAGGTACGGTCACATCTGGTCACAGTGTAACCGGGGAAGACCAGTACTCGGCACGTGATGACAGGTCGTAGCCAGGTCTCGGAAATGCATAAGATGTCGAGATGCTGCTGGTTTAGTAGTACGTTGAACTCATCTAGATGTGGGATGAGTGACCTGGCGTTGATGTGGCCAAAGTTGTAGAGCAGAGGCGGCCGAGTCGAAGGGCCAGCAGGAGAGGCGGCGATGAGCCGCCTGGTTTGCAGCAGGCTCCTCCGTGGCGGTGTCACCAGCGCGCTCTGCCGCACCACGGCGCCACCGTCGCCGACACGGTGATCAGCCGTGGGAGTGTCCGGCACGGTGACGGACACTGAGGTTGGTCGCTGCAGCCGACGGATGTAGGTGTCCGTACAGCCAGTGATGATGGTTGGGATGTGCCTGCGTCGGCCTGTTCCTCCACAGGTGGACAGCGCTTGAAGGGTGGCTTTCTCAGATGGCAGCGGCTTAAAGATGAGCTCGCCTTCTCTGTAGATGGCGCCACCATGCTGTTTCAACAGTCTGTCAACCCCACGGAGTGCTTGCCGAATGATGTTCATGATGTTGCGGTTTAAAAAAGAAAGGTACACATCGGAATCGAACACAGGTCGCAAGCTCAGATGCCAGGTATCTTGTCCCTCCGTCAGAGATCCCCGGTGCGCACGGCTCGCTGTGACCGGAGCAGATCGGCGCGGGTCCGGCGGCCGATCGAGAGGTTCCGAAATGGCGGCCGGCGCGAAAGCAGACTGAGTGAACGAGGCGAGTAGCGACAGCAGATCTTCAAAAACTCACATGGTTCTTGATCTTCCGAAGCGGCTATCACACAGCAGATGGCCGCTGTCTTCCTGCGTGCGATGGTACACTTGTGGAGCCGAGAAACACTTCAAAAACACATACAAACACTGAAAAGGTAGGAGCAGGAGGGAGTCGTGCATAGCGCGTAAACATGGCGTCGGGAATTAGGGGGCCAATTTGCCAATTTGCATCCCAGGGATGAATTAAGCATGTCCCCAAGTTTTACAACAGTTCAATGTGAATATAAGCGACGATGTTTTTTTAAAATAAATTTAGTCCGAATGTTTTTGAATGGATGGATTTCCGAGGTCAGGCCCCGATACAGAGCCCGTTGATATCTACCATGTTGCAACAAGAAACGACACTTTACAAATGTCATCCTATTGTGACTAACACTAGAGTTGCAGTCTCCATTATACCGTATGGGAAAACTTCCGAGCCTTTGGGGCAGACGAAAAAATAAAGCTAGGGGGCTGAAATTGTACATGCTTCCTATTGGGTCATCAAGCAATGGGAAAATACCAGGGGAGCGGGCCTGCCAAATACTTCATGAAATTTGACGGGGCCTAGCCTCATAATTAAAATAGTACAGTATGTTGTATGTTGTGACAAATAACTTTCGACAACGATTTTTTATTTTTTATTTTTCGGAGTCAAAACTCACAATAAAAAAATCCGCGATAGACATTTCAATATAATGTTATTTCCTTTCTTTCGGCTTTTTATGTGCAATTTGCTTCAAAACTGGATTGTCTACGATTTTTCAAACATTTATTGTTTTTCCACCAAAAATGGCATGACATGACGTGATTAAAACGTTATTATCTCCCAAAGTACTAAACGATTTGCATTGAAATGTTGTATTAAGACGAAGAATGGGTGCAGCATAAGGTATTGAAAGGTTGACGTCGATATCTACCATTGTTTTCAAGTTATTAAGAAAATCAGGCAGGGGGGGGGGCAGATTCTGCTACCTCCAGCGGGGCGCGGGTTGATCAAAATAATATCCTGAATCTTCTTCAATGCGGATTGAGGAAACAACACAGAACGTACATGCCGATTGTGCACATGTACGATGAAGTTACAAAATCTCTACAAAATAACGAAATAACATGCTTCTTATATCTTGATTTACAGAAAGGTTTGGATACCGTTTGCTTATAAATTTTCTTGAAAAATACACCACATTGTGATGCCAGGGGTTTCTACAACACGATAGAGTCATATCGTAACACGCGCCCAGGCCCCCCCCCGTTAACTTCCAAACCAAGTAACTTAGAGCAATGCGGTAAGAACCAGCATGTTGCCTGTCATGAGAGGAATCTAACAGTATGCGATTTTTAGGTTTCAGATTAACGGATGACCTTCCAGGTCAAGTGAATGACCTCGGATTTACCACGTCCAGAACAGCGATTTAGCTCTTCAGAAAACCTCAAAATTCGAAATTGATAAATGTAAGTAAAAAGGCATGTTTCTAGACCAGTTTTGGCTCAGAGATACAGAAAAGGTAATTATTTGTTCGTATCTTGTCAAAAAAAGTCACAAAAAGTATTTTTAAAAAAAATGACGTCATCAGTTTCTTACACTTAGAGAGCTATCACTCAGTCAGAAATAAAGATATTGCTTTGAAATTTTATATGAGCAATGTCCATACTAAGTTCTCTCACATATATTCCGTTTTTGTTTTAATCTTTGAAATTTTTGATTTTGTGGAGATTCTTTTTAAAAAAATCAGTTTTTTAGAATTTTAGGGGTCAAAAACCCAAAATTTTGGAAACTTATATTGCCATTTTAAAGAAAATGACATTTTATATCTTTGGTGATTTGCGTTTACAATTTGCTTTAAAACTGTATTTTCTACGATTTTTCAAATATTTCTATTTTTTACCAACATGACGTCATCAAAACGTCATTATTTCCCAAATTTCTCAACCAATTTCAAATAAATTTTTACAGCCTACGTATAATTGCTGTAAACTCAGCTAACGAAAATTTCAGCAAGATGCGACACGATACTTTTGATCTAAAATCTGCCCCTGACCGGTAATGTCAGGAGTCAGGACCCCTGAAACCCATGCTACTTATTTGGGGAAAATAGATGCATTACCGTTGGCTCGGTTTATGCACTGGTCAACATGGCCACCATTGGCTCGCTAAGCAGGAACGGACCACGGCTACTCCAGACACAAAACCCTTCCAACTGAACAAACGTAACGTCACAATTTCCACAGCCAAACAACAATCTACGCACCAACTGGCGGTTTATGCAACCCGTGTAATTCTTCGTGACTTCGCGATGACCATTACAGTGAAACCCACAGCTGTTTCCTCAACCCGGTGTTCTAGCATCGCCCAACCCATAACCGACGCTCCAGACTTTGGCATATGGTCCAGCCTGGCGTCAGACAATATCATTGTTACCTCTCAGTATATATAGGCACAACCACACGCCCCATATCGTTGATGGCAGAGACCGGAAGCCCCATAGGCCGCCGCTGCAGGCACCCTCGCGATGACACCCTCCGAAGAACTATCAGCCGCAATGCGGCAGGTACTCTTCTACACAAACGAGACAATGCCATGTGGCAATCACTTTGTTGGAGGAGGCAGCTGAAGAGATACCGGTTTGATTGTTCCTCGGCCGGCGGCACCGCTAAAAGCAAACTGCCGCACCCCGAGGAGACAATAACCTGTTTGATTGTTACTCGGCCGGCGGAACCGACGGTCTTTTTCATGGCCCGGGTCACGTCCCGTGACTAGTGTTATTCGCCGAACTACTGCGGTTGTGTCGCGTCCCAGCGGCGGCGCACGAAATAATGTCACTTTGATGCCGGTACCTATATCACACGACTGGCGGTTTTACACGTGTGCCGACGCGGCTTGGAATAGTAGGGTTTCGGTGCACCATTAAAACATGATTATCACACATGCATGAGATGCACTCCTTGCTTGGAAGCGAATATAAACTGAATTAAAGCCCTGTCCCATGTCCGTGTTCTGTGGTGTTAAGCATCATGAAGAGGCCTATGGATTTTTGCAACGCTTCACTGACCAATTGTGTTCGCCTCGGTGGAGGCCTAACGCCGATAACGCCTACCCAAAAGGCGGTGCTGGTGTTTAAGGATGGGTGATACATGTTCAGTGCTCGAGTATCTGTCTGAAGCAAATAGCGGGCATGTCGCGGCCGGGCATCACCGCTGGACACCGGGGCCGCACAGCGTCAGCAGAATCCGACCCGGCCGAATCGTAGTCACTTTTAGGCGCTGCTATCAGGTGCTCCGGGTACCAGTTCGAAGCCCCCGATGGCTTAAGGGCGCGATGACGACAATGGTCGCGAAGATGCAGACTGTGTGAAGTCCGTCGAGGTGTTTGTGGGTCGGCGTCTCCATCAGTAGCGCCTTTATTTTCAGGTGCTCCCTTATCCCTTTGCCTTTGAATCACTTCTTTAGATGTTCATGGTAGTATTGATAGACTCAAGTACTTAATCCTGAGCCACTGTTTTACTCCACTGCGTCTGTTTAGAACTCCGGCGCTGAGCCACTCATCCTCGACGGAAGTTTATTCTGATGCAGATGTTCGACTGCTCCCAGAGAGCTCGGCTGCTGTCTGGTAGAATGCTGAACTCCACATCAGCCTGTTCGCAGAGAGCTGGGAAGGACCGGACAGTCATTTGACCGCCATCATAAGCTGGGACACGGTGCTCGAGCTCTTCTGTGCTAAAACGGTGGCCGAATGCGCCACAACCGGCATTCTTAGATTGTAATTTGTATTTGTATTTATTGATAAATCACCAACAGGCACAAAACCCGGTTAGAGGCGAAGTCAGGAGATAGAACTATGACTTTCACTTAAAATACACACGCATGCAAGACGACAGACAAGGCACCTACACACACACACACACACACACACACACACACACACGTACACACGCACGCACGCACGCACGCACGCACGCACGCACGCACGCACGCACGCACGCACGCACGCACGCCACGCACACGCACACGCACACGCACACGCACACGCACACGCACACGCACACGCACACGCACACGCACACGCACACGCACACGCACACGCACACGCACACGCACACGCACACGCACACGCACACGCATACGCACACAGGACACACACAAGTACACACACATACACATAACCATTCGATGAGCCCTCGCGTGGTGAAGCCTGGCTGCGAGCTCAAAAGGCTCAAAAGGCACCTGCCCGAGTTACATGTGACCGCACAGCGGATTTGTAGTCGGATGATGGCGAGCAAAAGAAATATAGGGATACGCAGGCGTCAAGAAACTCGTTACACATGGAAGAAATTCGGCAAAAAGATCCGTTTTTCACAGCAGCGACACGTGCAAACGGTATATGCCAGAGCACAGGCGACCTGATCCGTCTGGCCGGAGCCGACAGGTGAAAGCATGACAGGAGCTGGGGACTGTCAAGTCGGCCGTGAAAAACGTTGTGTATGAACATAAGATCATGCTGCATGAAACGAGATTGTATGGAGGAAACCTTGAAATGCTGCAGTAAGTGATCGTAAGCTAGGTTAAAGGAGCTGTGGTCAGATGAACACGCGAGCCAAATACAGAAGGAATGCTGAATGCGTTCCAGCCATTTAAGATGAGTCACTGCCGCTCCCGACCAGACCACGCTCCCGTATTCGACAATGGAGCGGACATGAGCGTTGAAAGCACACAACATCACCTTGTGTTCGAGCTTTACATGGCGACGGGTAGCTGGCAGCTGCATGCTGCGGATAAGCAGTCCAAGCTTACGTTTGGCCTTTGCGACTGTGGCGTCCACATGAGAAGCGAAGTTCAACTTTGAGTCTAAGATGTCTCCCAAGTCGCGCACCTGTGCGTGACGCTCTAGTGTAACACCATCCATTGTGTAGGCCGCTAAGACAGGCGAGGTGCGCAAAGTGAACGATATTACGTGGCATTTGGCCGGGTTCCAACTTAGCCCCCACACACGTGACCAATGTACAAGAGAGTCGATGTCAGACTGAAGTGCGCGAGCATCGTCCTCACAGCGGACTGGCGTATACAGCTTAACGTCATCAGCATACATCGTGCATCCATTTTTTATGTGGAGTGGTATATCGGCGGTAAAACAGATACATAACAGGGGGCCGCAGATACTACCTTCTGGGACGCCCGATAACACTGGAGTCCACGGTGAGTGTTTCCCGTTTACTCGCTCTGACTCGCTCGCTGACTACGGTTTAACAGGTGTGAGCGAAGCCACGAGTATGCACGGTCTTTCACGTTGAATGAGTGCTTCATTTTGTGCAACAACAGTTGGTGATTCACACTTGTAAACGCGGACGAGTAGTCGGTGTTCACGGCGTCCAGCTGTTTCCCCTCGGCTATAGAGCCCCAGGCATCATTCAGGAACCAGGTCAGGTTGGTCACGCACGAACGCACGAACGAATTTCTATTCATATTGCTTATGAGCCCTAGCCAGCTGATATGCGTCTGAGGTGTCTGCATTTTACTGGGAGATTCCCCAGTATAAATCAAGGGTCTGAGATTTACAGGGGAAGCTTTCCATACTTTCCCCAGTGGTGGCTACTGGCTACGCTCATGGCCGTGATACAAACAGTGACAGCATAGCCCATGGCCATTATGTCAGAGAAGTCACATGGTATGGCCATTCTGTCAGAGAAGTCACATGATTTTGCCATTATGTCAGAGAAGTCACATGGTTTGGCCATTCTGTCAGATAAGTCACATGGTATGGCCATTCTGTCAGAGAAGTCACATGGTATGGCGATTCTGTCAGATAAGTCACATGGTATGGCAATTCTGGCAGAGAAGTCACATGATTTGGCCATTCTGCCGGAGAAGCCACATGGTTTGGCCATTCTGTCAGATAAGCCACATGGTTTAGCCATTCTGTCAGAGAAGTCACATGGTTTGGCCATTCTGTCAGATAAGTCACATGGTATGGCCATTCTGTCAGAGAAGTCACATGGTATGGCGACTCTGTCAGAGAAGTCACATGGTATGGCAATTCTGTCAGAGAAGTCACATGATTTGGCCATTCTGCCGGAGAAGCCACATGGTTTGACCATTCTGTCAGATAAGTCACATGGTTTAGCCATTCTGTCAGATAAGTCACATGGTATGGCCATTATGTCAGAGAAGTCACATGATTTGGCCATTCTGCCGGAGAAGCCACATGGTTTGGCCATTCTGTCAGATAAGTCACATGGTTTAGCCATTCTGTCAGGTAAGTCACATGGCATGGCCATTATGTCAGAGAAGTCACATGATTTGGCCATTCTGCCGGAGAAGTCACATGGTTTGGCCATTCTGTCAGAGAGGTCACATGATTTGGCCATTATGTCAGATAAGTCACATGGTATGGCCATTCTGTCAGAGAAGTCACACATGGTTGTAACTTGACTATGCCCATTGACTAGAACTACGCCTCTTTCATGTACAGGTAAGGTTTCAGTCAATTGCATTAATTTAGCTAAGTACTTTTCTCCCAAGAATTTCACTCATTACATGACTTTTTTTACTTTTTCAGAATACAAATGTAGAATACAAATTAATTCAGAATACAAATGAATTCAGAATACAAATGAATTCAGAATACAAATGAATTCAGAATACAAATGAATGCAGAATACAAATGAGTTCAGAATACAAATTAATTCAGAATACAAATTAATTCAGAATAGAAATGAATTCAGAATAGAAATGAATTCAGAATACAAATTAGTTAATAATACCAATGAATTCAGAATACAAATGTGAAAGGTAAACTTCAGGGTTTACTGTTTGTTTATTTTTCCTAATAAACAAACACAAACAAACAGTTCGTGAACAGATGTGTTCACGAACAAATGACGTCATCAGCTTAAAATAAATAAACAAATAACGAACAGTTCACGAACGTTTATGAACGGTTCATGAACAACTCAAATTAATTAATAGATCACCTATTTCGTGGCAAGGAAAGCTCATTTAGAAGCAAAACAGACATTTGTGTTGTGTTTTTATTATAAGAAAACTGTTTAAAGTTCCTCCACAAACATGGTGGACTAGACAAGCGCATCAGTGTAGCAGATGTAGGCTGACTCACGGTTGTCGACAGTGACTCCGCCACATACGAATAACTGGGACGTCAGCGTCTTAACCCTCGCCCTGCGGGGGGGGGGGGGGGGGCTGACAGCCCCCCCCCTGAGGTTTATCTTGAATAACTTTTGACACACGGGGTGCACCTTGCTAAAAAAAAATTGGTAGCTGAGTTTACAACAATTATAAGTAGGCTGTAACAATTTAATTGAAATTGGTCAAGAAGTTTTGGAGATAATAATGTTTTGATGACGCCATGTTGGTAAAAAAATGAGAAATAATGGAAACATCGTAGAAAACAGAGTTTTAAAGAAAACTGCAAACGCAATTCACCAAAGATGCAAAATGGCATTCTCTTTAAAATGGCAATTTTTGATTTTCAAAAGTTTTGGTTTTTGACCCCTAAAATAAAAAAAATGATTAAAAAAAAATCCCACAAAATCAAAATTTTCGAAGATATTGGAAAAACCAGAATATATGTGAGATAACTGAGTATGGGCAATTCCCATACCAAATTTAAAAGCAATATCCTCATTTTTGACTGAGTGATGGCTTCCTAAGTGTAAGAAACTGATGACGTCATTTTTTTAATAACTTTTTTGACATTTTTTGGACAAGATACGAACAAATAATTACCTTTTTTTTTGTATTTCTGAGCCAAAACTAGTCTAGGAACATGTCTTTTTATTTACATTTATCAATTTCTAATTTTGAGGTTTTCTGAAGAGCAAAATCGCTGTTCTGGACGTGGTAAATCCGAGGTCATTCACTTGACCTGGAAGGTCACCCGTTGACCTGAAACCTAAAAATCGCATACTGTTAAATTCCTCCCATGACAGGCAACATGCTGGTTCTTACTGCATTGCTCTAAGTTGCTTGGTTTGGAAGTTAACGGGGGGCTGTCAGGCCCCTCCCGTTGGGCGAAGGTGAAAAAAGCTCCCGTAGGGCGAGGGTATTTGTAACAGGGGGAGCGGATTCCGCCGCCCCCCCCCCCTCATGTTTTTCGCAGATATCTCCAGAACAGCTGGGAGCATGCTCATGAAATTTTGGGACTTTTCATAGAATTGAATATCGCATTTGGAGTCAAAATTTTGAGTTCTTAACCTGAACAGAGGCGGTTCCAGGGCACAGTTTTGGGTGGGTTCGGAGGCGACATTTGGCGATAATACGGAAATGCGATCCTCACGGTTTCTTCCTAACTGCCTCAAGTATGAAGGAGTTACATCGGTTTACGGTGATTGCAACAAGTGCAAATTAGTTGATGTTAATGAAATATCATAAAAATTGCATGGAAGAGGCGGTTTCAGGGGCTTGAAAAGGGGGAGGGGTTCCAGGAAGTATTCAATGCTTGGCGGGAAGCCAATAGAGCAATGTAAGGGGCATTTATAGCTATCAAGATGTAAAAGATAGCTTATGCTTCCAGTATTTACATAATGTATTACATATAGAGTTTCAGGGGCGTGTTCAGGCACATGCAAAGAGGGGGTGAATGGTATGGTGATGACGATATGCCAGCGATAACGGCGCAATAGACGTTTAGCTTATAATGATATATGCACATATGAGGCCAAAAAGGGAATAAAGTTTTTTTTTTGCAGAGGCGCGCTCAGGAATGGAAGAAAGGGGGTCATATTATGCAAGGAAACTAAGAGGCATGGGCGTACAATGACATAACATACTGCAGTTTTAGGATGAAACACGCACCACAGGCTACTATACGAACGATTATAAGATAATAGGCGAGTCCAGGTAGGGTAAAAAGGGGGGTAAGCAATGTTAATTGAAGTTGTAAGTGAAATAGTGACTGTTGACTAGTTAGTATCATAATAGCGGATAATATACTTATCATAAGGTCTTGCGCCGCCCCAGTTTGGATCCTGGATACGCCTATGATGAAGTGCAACATGCAAAAAGGAACTAGCTACGATCAGTAACATATTTATAGTGCTGGGTAGCAACTTGTCTGCGGTTAATATTTGTTTCCAATTTGACCTCCCTTTTTCACTAACCTGGTACCGCCTATGGCAAAAATATGATTTATAACTGTTTTGTCTAATGTCACAATCACATACCATTTCATTTATAAAAAACATCAAAAAATGATTTTATTATGCATTTACTTGACCCCCATATTGAGTGACCTGCACACGCCTATGATTTTTGAATTTTCAAACATCACCGTCATATATCAATTTCGAATTCAATCTCTATCGATTCTTATTAGTTGTGTTAAAATCGGTTGATAAACATGAAAGCTATGTTGGATCAAAAATACCAATAAAATTTGTAGTTTTTGCCCCCCTGTTGCCCCCTATCCACAATTTATATTTCTTTTATTATTTAGAAATGTAGATTTTGTTGAGGGGAACCAAACACCGTTTCATTTTTGAAAATCGGAAGGGTGGATCTCGGGATCTCCGGGGGGCGGAATCCGCCCCCCCCTGTTACAAATAGGAAATGTAGGAGGAGTAGGTAGGTAGGTAGGTAGGTAGCCAGGAGCCTGTTACAAATAGGGTTAAAGGCGATTATTCCCATGCTATGATCAAAGGCCTATCGATTGAGTCTGAAAATACGGGTGCATTACCCAGTACTCCTGGTTTCGACGGTCGTGGTGATTGAGTTTCACAATACATGCCTCCTTGAAAACTTTTATTTTGTCTCAAATAATTATTTACTTACCGAGCGGGCGCGCAGCGCCCGTGAGGTTTCTTGCCAACTTACTAGACAAATTTGCATTTGACCCGGCCCGTAAGCATCGGCCCGTTTGCATTTGACCCGGTCTAACGTAAGCAATACGATTGGCTGCTATTTTTATGAGCCCGAAACCACATTAATAGTACTAATTTAGTCGTTTCATACCAAAATAGTGAGCATGCTCCAAATAATTGAATATGGGACAGCGAAATGTGAACTCAAATACTAAAAAACTAAGTAATGTATATTTGTTCATGAACAGTTCATGAACGTTCGTGAACTGTTCATGAACAGCCATTTTGTCGTGAACAGATGACCTTGATAATGAAATTCGTAAACAATAAAATAAACAAACAAACAAACATTGTTCATGAACTGTTCACGAACACTTATACAAACAGCAAACCCTGGTAAACTTGTCAACAATCTGTAGACCAAAAGCTAGACTGCGTTTATGGAGAAATGATACGGGGTTCTGCGTAAACAGATAATGTTCAGTGATACGTGTATATGTGTAAGGAATTATACACTCACGAAGAGAAGCGCTTGAATATAGATAGGCGTTGTAAAATTTGAGAACAACTTTGTATCTACCAATCAATCCTATTACAGGTTTGTACAGGCTGGTATTCACCAACATAATACCTCATTAATTCACAGCAGGTTTCGGCAAGTGATGATGGCACAGCTCCTGGAACTTCATGTACATATTTCGTTTTTTGCTGTTGTTGCTGATTTCACAATAATGTGATCACCTATTGAACATGAGGATCAGATGACGAAAATAAACCGCACCAAGTGATATGTCGCCGTGACTTCAGCGTGAGGACGAACGCCAAGACAAACAGCCGGCCGAAATGCGGACGCTCGCCAAGCACTCGTCCTTGTATGAGAGCTTCTGTCCCAGTATGTGTGTATTTTTCTCTGACTCACAGCCTGCCGGAGTCGGATGTCGTCCTGCGTCAGACCTGTTACCTGAATCCAACAGTGTGTCACGTGCTGTATCCTCTGATAACCTGACACCGCCGTATGCTGCGCAGGCTGCGCAGGCTGCGCAATGCGCATTCTCGTCTGAAGTGATATCGTATTAGCCGTTTTCACGAAGGATTTTGCGTTTGGGGCCTTTGGGGCGATTGGGGCGCTTGGAGCGTGTTGGACGATTGGGGCGATTGGGGCGTTTGGGGTAAATGGGTCTATAGCTCGTAAGAACACGGCTTTTCCCCGTGATTTTTGGTATCAATCGTAACTTTATGTATTAATGCATTTTTCTGGAAATTTCATTTTAATGATAACACCATAGTTTACTTAAAATAAACCATTTCATCTTAAACTAGCTCTGGTGCTGCCAGATGGCTGGGGTGTTTGTGCGACTCCATCTTGCTCGAATCCTGGAAGTGGCTGGCTCGGGAAATGGTCATATTTTGCAACGACATGGTTTTCAGAAATAATAGCTCATTTCAATGAAAACTAGATTAATTAGTCCATTCATATTTTCAGTCATATTCGCTTTTGAAAGCCAGAATTAAGGATAATTAGCGATTTCGTTTTGATCATTTGTTGTAACGTGACGGGAATGCTGGCTCCGGCTCTGCACTGACTGCGCAGGCGCCGCCGCCCGGTCACCATGGCGACCGGCAGGGCCGGTCACCTGACGTCACGTTGCCCACGTGACTCCGGCGCAGGCCGGCTGGTCACCATGGCGACCGGGCGGCCGATCGCATGACGTCACGTTACGCATGCGCAGAGCCGTGGTCTGCACCCAACAATGCCGTCCGTTCGATCTAGAGCAGCCATTTTTTTAAGGGGGGGGGGGGGGGGGGGGCGGCGGGTGGCTCAGTTGGTAGAGCGTCGGACTCGGAATCCAAGGGTTCTGGGTTCGAGTCTGGCTACTGGCGCAAGTCATTCGGTTCCCCGCCCCGGAGGGGGTGGTTCTCCTCCCCATCCGCGGCGGCATATAGCTGTAGGCTGGACTACGGGGTGGGCGAGAACAGTTCCCCTCCCACCCTCCCCCCCCACAAAAAAAAGAAGCCATTTTTGAGTTTTCAGTACCAGTGGCTGCAGAAAGCCCGCATGTTTCATGGGTTTATAATTGCTTTTTCTGAGGTCCTTTCATCGTTTTGTGAGATTCGTCAATTAATAAATTAATTCAATCAAGAACATTTGGCGTGATTCGTTGCTTACATAAATAAGTAAGGATTGTTCCGGTTTTCGGAAACCAACGAAGTTACCGCTCTAAATTGTACGATATCAGCGGGACAGCGCGACGTTGAATTAAGGCCTGTCTATGCTTTTCACATATGATTGCATTTACCATCATAATATTATATTTCTTTGCCATTAATATCTTCAATTTTGCTCTAACTGTCAATTGCGTATTTTATTTAATCAAAGTCGATTATCTAGTATACTTCTTAGCCTCTTTTGGGGCGTTTTCGGTATGTTTTGTAGAAGGAACTAACACAACCCAAAATTGCCAGATTTGCTCATGAATTTGAATATTTAAAGCAAATTAACGGTAAATATTGCATTTTAAGAGCATATACTTATACATGAATTCATAAAATTGAGATTGATACCAAAAATCACAGGGAAAAGCCGTGTTCTTACAAGCTATAGACCCATTTACCCCAAACGCCCCAATCGCCCCAAACGTAAACCCTTCGTGAAAACGGCTATTACGCCGCTAATCCTCTGGCTTATGACTCTGACACGACCTGCCACCGTACGTTTTCTGACGGTCTGAAACCGTCGCCATCAGATAATCCCACTGCAAAAACAACAACATTGTTCTACCCGGCTCCTCTCCCAGGTGCACAGTCTCCCTAAATGGGACAGCGACATATAACTCCCGAGAATCTGACACTGACACCCAGGGGTGTAGTTTCGCAAAATCAGCTGGGGGGCTCAACTCAGGCCCCAGACATATTTCCCCCCCCCCTTGGCTACGTCTCTGCTCAGGTTCAACCGGTGGTGGGGATCTAGGTTTCTAGTTTGGTTTCGTGTTTCTAATTTCGCTACAAATTTCGAAAAAAGGGTGCCTTACTCGCACATGAGAGGCGCTCTCAGCGAAAGTTGTTGAGCGGGGGAGTAGTAAATAGTACGGGGGCTAAAGCACCCCCCATCAGGGGCGGATCCAGCAAATTTTAAAGAGGGGTCATCAATTCCAGTGGTGCCCCTACGTATAACCAAATCTGAAAACTCAACGGATTTGGTCCACTATATTTTGAGCGTGCCCCTATTTCAACATTTATTTTTTTGATTGACAACGTTGGCTATAGGTATTTGCAATATCAGTCGTACCCTTTCTATCATTTAAAGTGCCGCGGATGGTGCTAATTTTTTTTTTGTACAGTCAAGAGCGGCCCCAGACGGCCGATGAAGAATTGACCAAGAGGGAATTCGAGTTTTGTGACCAGGGGGTGGAAGCCGTTTTTTTACGAGCAGTAAATCTTATGCATGCGATACACTATTATTGCTAAATTTGAGGTTTTGAGCGGGTTGGAGAACTAAGTTTTGCTATTGGAACCAGCATGCAGGGTCAAAACGAGGAAATATGTCTGGAGCAAAAGGTGGTGTCAAAACACAAGTTGCCCCCCCCCATTTAAGGCCAAAGGCGGGCACATGGCCCCCATATCTCCCCCCCCCCCTGCGGCCGCCAGTGTGTAGTCTATATTATACCCTTTTGTACTTGAAAAGAACACTGATTGGCGGCGCGGAATTTTATGCTTTAGATAGTCTAGATAACTAGGCCCTAAAAAATCGAAAAGTTCTATAATCTATATGTATCAGCCCTATTGGGGGCCCTCATGGCCCCTAGAGTCCGATACGTTGTTGCCTCTGGTATAAAGTCACGTTGGTGCCCCTTCATAGCCCAAGGGACGGGAGGCATGAAGGGACATTTTTTTGGCATAATTTAGCCATTTTAATTTAGCATCATTTCGCGATTTATTTTCTTCCAGCGACCAATGCTTGTGATTTCATGGCGGCACCAGACCATTGTTTTCCCTCCTGGATTCAAGGAGGCACAGTGCCCGGTGTTTCGGAGTTTCCCCTCGCCCAACAGTGCCGTCTACCGTCACGATGGTGCCCCTGGCACACCGGCGCGGTGGTGCCCTCATGGCCCAAGGGGGGAAGGTCATGACCCCCGTGACCCCCCCCCCCCCCCCCTTGGATCCGCCACTTCCCCCTGTCGCGGCTCAGATGGGCCCATCTCGGGTCTGAAAGGGGCCCATCGTGGACTCAGAAAGGGCCCATTTCAGGCCTGATAAAACCCAATTTTGCCTCATAAAGCGAGCATCTCCAGCAAAGCAAGTCCATAATTTCAGCAGCAAATTAAGAAAGAACAAAGCGAGCAGCAAGTCCATAATTTGTTTTAGGGGGTCATCAGCCAATGCTAAGGGGCCCACTTCGGTTAGCCACCCCGTCGCAAAATCATGGCTGCGCCCCCTATTACAGCTGAGGTCAGGGATGCAAAAATAAATATAACATATTTCCCAGCCCCTACCAGTAACGGTTGACAGCACTCGGGCGTTTGGTCGTTAAAAACCTACTACACCGTAGGGTTCCCATGTTAAATCTATGATTTTCAGACGAAGCTTGCTCATAACCTATAGTATATATTTAAAATCCGACTTCGGAACCAGATAGCTACAAGCCTAGGCTACAACGTTTTTTTTTACCATTTTTCGATATGCTGGGCGTACAGGGGTTAAATAGGCTTGGGGGTTAAAAACATCGGAACGACCGTTGACCGCTTCCAAATACTACTACTGGCACTGGAATATACACTACTTCGACTACTACTTCGTAGGGTATTAATAATGACCGCTTCCAAATGCTACTACAGGTACTGAAATATCCACTACTTCGACTACTACTTCGTGTATTTGCTGGAGTTGATTTCAATAAATAAAGATTTAATCAATGGAAATACAAGTTATTGATAGCAAACAATACGTATAATTTATAATAGACAAAATCATTCCCATAAAAATTATATCTTGTCTATTTCATTTGGGCGTTACATTTCTTACTGTTCTACCCGTTGTTCTATTACCCTGATATTTCCCACAAGGCAAACAAATTAGGCGAATACCAAACTGCATCACTTTATTAATGATAAAAGAGACAAATATGGCGAAGCTATGCTAAAATCTGCGCATGTAGCTTGCCTTTGTTTTCGCATTGGCATTTGTTTGGATCTGCTCTGTTTTCCAATATTTGTGCTTTGTTTAATGTTTGTGCAAGTTTTTGGTTCTTTGGTATTGGAAATTGGATCTATATTTGTTTTAATATAAAATGACCTAAACTGATTTGCCTCTCCACTTTGTATCACCCTGGCCTTAATTTATGAGCAAATTGAAGGTTCTGATTCCTATCACTCGTACTTGTTAGGCCTACCTATGACAGGGTCCTAGGGTTGCTTTGGAGCTGGGGTGAGCAGTGGAAAATTCTGGAAAAAAAATAAATATATATATATATATATATATATATATATATATATATATATATATATATATATATATATATATATATATATATATATACAATTACCTGCTCACCAGGATGTTATTACCTATACCAATTCTTGACAGTATTTCCCTCCACAGGCTGTCGTAATCATTACATCCATAAATCAGTATCAGTGCTCCAATTATCCAATACATTTTAAGATAAGGAGTGGAAAACTCACGATAAAACTGGGAAAAGTGAAAACAAATTAAAATAGGGTGTTGTTTTTCACCCTAATTTCTCAAAACTAGGACACTGGCCCATGATCATTCTTGTTTTTGTTCAGCCTATGATGATATGTGTACTGTGAGATGGTCAAATAATATTTGTTTTATTTCTCATAGTGTCATTTGCATAACCATAATTGTACTCAAAATCTGCACACCTTTGGCTAATGTGAAGATGGATTATGATGTTTGTTTGCTAAACAGAACCAAGCCCAAATTGGGATGTCTTGCTTTTCTCATTTTACCATGTACATATTTCATAAAGTGCCATATTTGAATGTGTGTGTACATGGTTGTTTACTGTTTGGGCTGCCTGGTTGTCAATAAATAGTGTTGATCTTTAGATTATATAATAAGTAATATGTTAAATCTGTTTTGTTTTCACTTCCTTTTTCTTTCATACTGTTTTGTTTGTCTAATATTTATTCTGGAAAGTTGGGGGCGGGGGGCTGACTGACAAGTTGGGGGGTGGGGGCTGAGCCACAAGTTAGGGGGGGGGGCTGAAGTCCCTCCCAACTGAATAGGAACCTACGCCCCTGCTGACACCCACTGTCCCTGTAGCTTACCACCTCGTATAAGACATCCTCAGAAGCGAGAAAGGGACAGACAGACGGGTAACCGCGTGCCCGACTCGCTGGTCGGGGTCAGACGAGGTAGCCTCGTGCCGACTCGCTGGTCGGGGTCAGACGAGGTAGCCTCGTGCCCGACTCGCTGGTCGGGGTCAGACGAGGTAGCCTCGTGCCCGACTCGCTGGTCGGGGTCGCTCGTCACGCTGTCAAGTAGGGACTCTGGTGGTCATGTTAAGTCGGGCATCACAGAACAATCAATAACCTCACAACGGTGCGTTGTCCTCGACGGCAGCAGGCACACTGCGAAACCACCAGAAAATAATTAAAACGGACACAGTGCGTGGAGCTCGTCGACCACGCCCGAGGCGGCGCCGCGGCGTGGCGAGAGGCACGCACACTGGCCTCCACGCTCTGCGTACATCTGGGCAGTCCGCCTACCCGGCGCGCTACACCGCAGGCATCAGCGGGACGCAGCTGCAGTCTGACAGCCGACAGGGACAGGGACAAGGACGGAGGCAGTCTGACAGCCGACAGGGACAGGGACAAGGACGGAGGAAGTCTGACAGCCGACAGGGACAGGGACGGAGGCAGTCTGACAGACGTCAGGGACAGGGACAGAGACGGAGGAAGCCTGACAGCCGACAGGGAAAGGGACGGAGGCAGCCTGACAGCCGACAGGGACAGGGACGGAGGCAATATGACAGCCGACAGGGACAGAGACGGAGGCAATCTGACAGCCGACAGGGACAGGGATGGAGGCAGCCTGACAGCCGACAGGGACAGTGACGGAGGCAGCCTGACAGCCGACAGGGACAGGGATAGGGACGGAGGAAGTCTGACATCCGACAGGGACAGGGGCAGGGACAGAGGCAGGGACGGGGCAGGGCAGAGCGCCGGGGGCAGCAGTGGCGGCGGAAGAGAGAGGGGGAGGGGGAAGTTGCCCCCCCCCCTAACTCCGCCGAGGAGCGCTTTGTGTTTGGCAGGGGCTGCTGGCCTGAGAGTGGGCGTTCTGACCGCCTGAGAAGGGGCGCTCTGGCCGCCTGAGATGAAACGTTCTGCCCGCCTGAGAGGGGGCGCTCTGGCCGCCTGAGAGGGGGCGCTCTGGCCGCCTGAGAGGGGCGCTCTGGCCGTCTGAGAGAGGGCGCTCTGGCCGCCTGAGAGCACCCCTTGCTCTGGCCGCCTGAGAGGGGGCGTTCTAGCCGTCTGAGAGAGGGCGCTCTGGCCGCCTGAGAGCACCCCTTGCTCTGGCCGCCTGAGAGGGGGCGCTCTAGCCGCCTGAGAGGGGGCGCTCTGGGCGCCTGAGAGGAGGCGCCTGACATGGGCGCTCTGGCCGCCTGAGAGAGGGTGTTCTGGTCGCCTGAGATGGGGCGCTCTGGCCGCCTGAGACGGGCGCTCTGGCCGTCTGAGAGGGGCGGTCTGGCCGCTTGAAAAGGGCACTCTGTTCAACCTGAGAAGGGTAGCTTTGGCCGCCTGAGAGGGGGCGCTCAGTTCACCTGAGACAGGGCGCTCTGGCCGCCTGAGAGGGGCGCTCTGGCCGCCTGAGAGTGGGCGCTCCGGCCGCTTGAAAGGGGGCGTTCTGGCCGACTGAGAGGGGGCGCTCTGGCCGCCTGAGAGGGGGTGCTCTCGCCGCCTGAAAGGGGGCGCTCTGGCCGCTTGAGTGGGGGCACTCTGACCGCCTAAGAGGGGGCGCTCTGTCCGCCTGAGGTGACTCTTTGACAGCTTGAGAAGCGCTCCGGCCGCCTGTGTTTCAACGCCTAATCTTACATGGATTTGAAAGGAAATAATATCCGTTCACGAAAACACATGCTAATTTGGATGAAGCAATATGCCAAAGGTTTTATCTTCGATACACAAAAGCGTATCCTTCAACATACCATAATTTAGCAGACTTGTAAATCGTGAGGTAGAAGCAAGGTCGTTTGAAAACCCTGGCGATCTTTATATATACAATATATTATTAATGATCTGCAAGGCAAGAAAACATTTCCTTTCGTTATACACAACGGTTGTATATATATATATATATATATATATATATATATATATATATATATATATATATATATATATATATATATATATATATATATATATATATATATATATATATATATTTATATATATATATATAT
>JAXIVJ010007634.1:0-59740 GCA_036785665.1 Chirona hameri
GATCTGAACTAATAAGTATATTTTAGTGGAGATCCCGTCTCCCGATTGAGAGTTTTATCTGCGGTTATTCACGCGACATAATTATTTTATTAGTTGACCTGTTTAGAATATTCGCGCCATTTCACCGAAGAAGGCGCCACAATGTGTGCCGAAATATCTGAATTTGTAATAATATAAAGTAAGAATCCTCTTGATAACTCTGAAAAAAACTACATCAATATCTTAATAACCTGAGGAAAAGTTAATAATGACTTAAGTCGTACCTAAGCTTAATTAGGTCACGAGTCATATGGAGAGAGAACTCGGAAAAGCCGTCTAAATATGTCTTGACACTGGAAAAAAGAAGGTACGAGAGCAAAAGGATCCCCTTTATAAAGACATTGGAAGGAGTCAAAAGAAATCAAACATATTTTAAAGGCATTCAAAGATTTTTTTTGAAAGAAAGTTTTGTCAGCAGAACGAAGATATATTAGATGGGGATTGTGATGACTATTTTTCGGAGGTGGCATTAACAAAAGTTGCTGACTCAAACAGAATGAGTCTACAAGAGCCAATGACTCTATCTGAATTAGGGTCGACTCTGTTTAATATGAAAAATGGAACATCACCAGGCAGCGATGGCTTTTCGGTGGAGTTTTATACATTTTTATGGGTAGATTTAAAGGAGTTCTTTCAAGCTATGTGTACTGAAAGTTTATCAAAAAGCACACTTCCACAAACACTAAAAGAGGGAATAATTGTGTTATTACCAAAACCAAATAAACCAAGAGAGCTAATCAAATCATACAGACCCATAACACTGCTACATGTTAGTTACAAAATAATATCGGGCACTATTGCAAACAGACTAAAAGTGGTACTAGGAAAGATGATTGATCTTTGTCAGTCTGCTTATCTGAAAAGGAGATTTATTGAAGTTAATATTAGGATGATATATGATACTATACAGTTTAT
Source organism: Chirona hameri (assembly GCA_036785665.1). NCBI lineage: Eukaryota > Metazoa > Arthropoda > Thecostraca > Balanomorpha > Balanidae > Chirona > Chirona hameri. Next base: position 955 of record JAXIVJ010007634.1, read on the forward strand.
GAATCAGGAACAAATAAGCGGAATTTTGTTAAGCTTGGACATTTCGTGCACATTTCTCAGCGATCCATGAGGATAGCGAAGAGCAGCTCAGCCCTTCCCAGAGACTGATTCGTGACGCAGTAGCTGAGCGATTTGCCGAAGGTTGCGACGATGCTGAGCCAAGGGTTGTAGCACAAGAGGAGGTGACTCAGCTTATCCTGAGACTGAAGCGAGACTCCGCCCCAGGACCTGATTCTGTAACCGTCGAGCATTTGCTTTTTGGTCAGTGTTCTGAATTGCTTGAGGCTATTGCTGGCTTGCTGACAGCTTGTTTTGCAACTGGACGTGTCCCAGCCTCCTTTTCGACTAGTGTGGTGAAGCCGATTTTAAAAAAGTCGGGTATGGACCCTAATCTGCTAGATAATTATAGGCCCATCTCATTGACGTCTACTCTGTCCAAGCTGCTTGAGCTTCTAGTGTTAACCGAATTGGAGTCCTCTTTCGTTCCGCATGACCTACAGTTTGGGTTTGTTCACCATAGAGGTACAACTGAGGCGTCCCTGTTGGTCAGTGAGACGGTGCAATGGCATCTAAGGAGAGCTCTCCTGTGTTTGCGGCCAATTTGGACGCTAGGAAATTCTTTGACCGGATTTGGCATGACGGTCTTTTTTGGCACCTCATCGAGCTTCTGAGTGTCAGCACTTGGTGCCTATTGCTGTGGTGGTACCGAGAACTGCTTGGTCAAGTAGCCTTTCGAGGGTTTCAGTCTCGTGACTTCCGAGTGCACAGGGGAATTAGGCAAGGGGCAATTTTGTCGCCAACGCTGGCCAATGTTTTCCTTCGTCTTTTATTAGCGGCGCTGGATGACAGCGGCAGAGGGACAGCCCTCCATGGATGTCATGTTCCGGCGGCCTGTTATGCTGATGATCTGTGTCTCCTATCGTGTAACGTCAGCTATCTTGGTCATCTCCTATTTCTTGTGGAGAAGTTTGCAATAAACTTGAGGCTAGAGTTCACGAGTCCTGAGAAAGCCAAGACCAAGAGTCATTGTATTGTTTTTGGCAGTGACGCACTGGCAGAGGCACCGTCATGGTTCCTTACTGACCAACAACTTAGAGTAGTCAATGAGACAGAGCATCTTGGCACTGTCGTCTCTTCTAACTTGCAGGCGAAACAGCACGTCAATCAGCGTGTGAAGCGTGCCCGTGGCTCCTTCTATGGCCTAACGCCTGCTGGCATCTTCAGCAAAGATTTAGCTCCCTTGGACAAGGCATTCCTGTGGCGCACGATTGTGGCTCCTTCTCTGACCCTTGGAATTGCAGTTGTCCCGCTCCGGCCTGAGGATGTCAGTGAGCTTGAAAGCTTTTAAGCTCGCCATCTCAAGGCGGCGCTTGGACTGCCACCTCAGGCCCACCATTCAGCCCTACTTGCGGCACTTGGAGTGCCAAGCATCCAGGAGACCCAGAGATGCATGGTTTTGCGCGGGCTTTGCAATGTCTTTAAGTCAGAGCACAGGCTGTCCAAAGCCATGACGCGAGGCTTAGCCGTGCTAGACTCTTCCCAGCTGGATGGATCGTTTCTGGGGCTCGTGCATAGCATGTGTAATTATAATTTTGAAAATGTTCTGTCTTTGGCCTCGGGGAACATCAACCCAGAAATGATCCATCCGCAGTCAGAGCCTGATGGAGTCGTTGACTCACTCCGTTTTTTGGCATCGTGCACAGATGTAACTGCCCGCCATCTGTTGCGCCTTATGGTGATGCCATGGTATTAGGTAATATATGGCGATGCCGACCTTTTAGCCTTGATGTGGTCTCCTGGGATATTGATGCTCTACTGTACAATATCATGATGCTCTGTTTTTGTGCAATGATGTGTGTGCGCACTGGCCACTGCTCTTGGAATTTGTCACTACATGTGATGCAAAATAAACGTGATGATGATGATGATGATTGAAGCAGCATTTGATTCAGTGAGTTGGTCTTTCATTAGAAAAGTGCTCGAAAGACGGAATTTCCCGCCCAATAGCACAGGATGGTTTAATACATTATACATTGGATCTTTTGCTAGGGTTCTGTATAACGGGCATCTGTCAGATAAGATAAAGTTGGGTAGATCATGTAGACAGGGAGATGCATTGAGTTGTTATTTATTAATATTGGTCATGGATGTTTTGGCAAAAAGAATCCAATGTAATGTAGAAATCAAAGGAATAAAAACAGCCAATCAAGAACACAAAATTTAAATGTATGCCGACGACACAGTATGCCTGATAGAGCCAAATGAAAAAGATGCATCACGAAGCTGTTTCAGGAGCTTGGATGGTTCGCTAAGTTCTCTGGTTTGAGTCCAAACTTAGACAAAACGCGAGCCATGTGGATTGGAGCCCCTTACAGAGATGCAAACATTTTTCAGAGAAATGTGTCTGTACAGTGGTGTAGGACATTGAAAATATTAGGCATTACATTTGAAAACAGCCTGCACAATATAACAGAGGTGTACACAGAGAAGGTAAACCAGATAAGACGGGAAATAGCTAAATGGATGTATAGAAATGTATCATTACAAGGAAAAGTAACAATAATAAAGTAATTACTAGTATCAAAGATAAGTTATCTTTTTATGACAATTCCAAATCCACCCCAATCGATTGTTAAAGAGTTGACAAAAGCCTTATACACGTTTCTTTGGCATGGAAAAACAGAAAAAGTTAAACGTAGCACACTGATAAAAAATCCACTAAATGGAGGAGTGGGTATGCTAGATCTCATGTCTTATATGACAGCTTTAAAAATTACTTGGATTAGGAGATCTATTACGAAACGGGCGATATGGAATGATATAGCAAGTAAAGTAACAAGCAAAAATGTTGAATTCTGGCAAATGGGTCACACCGCGCTGAGAAGGAAGGCTGTCCGCATTAGAAATCAATTTTGGAGGGAGGTTCTTTTTGCCCTGGCCGATTTTAAAGAGGAATATAAACTAAACACTCACCAATTAACTGTCAGTCCTATTTTTTTTCAGATACCACAAAATTTAAGACTACATGGATTAAGGAATGGTACGAAAAAGGTATTAGAACGTTAAATGATCTGTTAAAGTCAGATGGTTCATTGATGGAATATGAAGAACTGAAACAGATATATAACATCCTGGCTACATTTCTCGATTATAGGGCTTTATTAAGTAGTTTACCTGGTGACTGGAAGGAATCTAGAGAAAGAATAAAACTAACCGAACCGACTATGGACCCATTCATCACTATAATTGTCTCTGAAAATACAGGAACATCCCACCTAAACAAGATATATTAGTACGGAGCAAAACCAAACAACTTAATAATGTGTGGGAAGGGGCGTGGGAACATAGACTTCGAGAAGTGAATTGGACAAATGTCTATACAAGCTTAAGAGATACCCCGGTTCAGTACAGGACCACTAGATATAAAGTTATCAGCCGCATAGTAGGAACAAACAGTTTACTTGAGAAAATGAAGATAACAAACTCAGATGCTTGTGAGCATTGCACGCAGCGGGAAAACATACTACACAAATTTTGGTATTGTAGGAGGGTACACAACTTTTGGAACGAATTAACCCTATTTGTAACAGGCTCCTGGCTACCCCTATTTGTAACCGGGGGGGGGGGCGGATTCCGCCCCCCCGGAGATCTCGAGATCTACCAGTCCAATTTTCAGAAATGAAACGGCGTTTGGTTCCCCTCAACACGATCTACATTTATAAATAAAACAAAAGTATAAATTTTGGATAGGGGGGCAACAGGGGGACAAAAACTACAAATTTTAGTGGTATTTTTGATCCAACATAGCTTTCATGTTTATCGACAAATTTTAACACAACTAATAGAAATCGATAGAGATTGAATTGGAAATTGAAATTTGACCGTGGCGTTTGCAAATTCAAAAATCATAGGCGTGTGCAGGTCACTCAATATGGGGGTGAAGTAAATGCGTAATAAAACATTTTTTATGTTGTTTTTTGATAAATGAAATGGTATGTGATTGAGACATTATAAAACAGTTATAAATCATATGTTTTGCCATAGGCGGTACCAGGTTAGTGAAAAAGGGGGGTACAATTGGGAAAAAGTATTAACCGCAGACAAGTTGCTACCCAGCACTATAAATATGTTACTGATCGTAGATAGTTCCGTTTTGCATGTTGTACTTCATTATAGGCGTATCCAGGATCCAAACTGGGGCGGCACAAGGCCTTTTGATAAGTATATTATCCGCTATTATGATACTAACTAGTCAACAGTGACTATTTCACTTACAACTTCAATTAACATTGCTTACCCCCCTTTTCACCCTACCTGGACTCGCCTATTATCTTATAATCGTTCGTAGAGTAGCCTGTGGTGCGTGTTTCATCCGAAAACTGCAGTATGTTATGTCATTGTACGCCCATGCATCTTAGTTTCCTTTCAATAATATGACCCCTTTCTTCCATTCCTGAGCGCGCCTCTGCAAAAAAAATACTTTATTCCATTTTCTGGTCTCATATGTGCATATATTATTATAAGCTAAACATATATTGCGCCGTTATCACTGGCATATCGTCATCACCATGCCAGTCACCCCCTTTTTATGTTCCTGAACACGCTCCTGAAACTCTATATGTAATAAATTATGCAAGTAATGGAAGCAGAAGCTATCTTTTACATCTTGATAGCTATAAATGCCCCTTATATTGCTCTATTGGCTTCCCGCCAAGCATTGAATACTTCCTGGAACCCCCCCCCCCTTTTAAAGCCCCTGAAACCGCCTCTGCCATGCAATTTGTATGATATTTCATTAACATCAACTAATTTGCACTTGTTGCAATCACCGTAAGCCGATGTAACTCCTTCATACTTGATGCAGTTAGGAAGAAACCGTGAAGATCGCATTTCCGTATTATCGCCAAATGTCGCCTCCGAACCCACCCAAAACTGTGCCCTGGAACCGCCTCTGTTCAAGTTAAGAACTCAAAATTTTGACTCCAAATGCGAAGTTCAATTCTATGAAAAGTCCCAACATTTCATGGGCCTGCTCCCAGCCGTTCTGGAGATATCCGCGAAAAACATGAGGGGGGCGGAATCCGCCCCCCCCCCCCCTGTTACAAATAGGGTTAAAGGCGTGGTTTATAAGTAAACAACTGGATAGATTAGCAGAAAAAATAAGCATCAATGAAATAGTACTGGGAGGTGACGACTGTCTGATTATGAACCATGTAGTTAGTGCAGGTATACAAATGATTTATCCAAAGAACCGACCTTCGGTGATATTACTATTAGCTATTCTTCGGTCAGACCTGCACAGTGAGAAGTACAGTGCAAAGTTAAATGACAAGATGGAGGAGTTTAATATGAAATGGAGGACACTTAACCCGCGCCGTGCCGGTGCTCGGCGCCACCTTCGCCGTGCCGGGGGGGGCGTTTCGACGCCCCCCCCTTCTAACTCTGCTCCTAGGAAACGTAGCGCAAAACGAAAAACAGCGTTGGAAAGCTCGTCAAAAATGATTTAGAAACTACTTCAGTCATTTTTTCGCTCAGGTTATTATTGAGGTCACCAGAGGTCATCATAGGTCAAAATTTCCCGTTTTAGGTAACTTGATCCTGAAATCCCACGATATCTCGGGAACTATGATAGCTAGGACGAAACCGAAAAAAGAAATAGATAGCTCTTGAAACGCTCCATAACGTTTTGCCGTCAGATTTGAGTTCAGATTAATAGTTGAGGCTCCAGAGGTCATCAAAGGTCAAAATGGCTGTTATCTTGAAAAAGTTTTTCGCGAATAACTTTTTTTGCTATTCAAGATAGAGCATTGATTGTGGCTCCATCGTGTTTCCATCGGCAAGGCGCATCGAAAAATATACATCTTGACCTTGGAAAGTCAATTAAAAAAATTTGACCTCAGGTGAAGGTCACATGGTGACCAAGTCGGTCATGGTGGTTCATCTTGCATATGAGTCGATGCGTCTTGACGAGAAAATCACATTCGTGCCTTCTTCAAGTTTCTATCTCTCTTCGATCAAAAGTTATTGGCAAAAAAGTGTATGTGACCTCATGTGACCTCGGATGACCTTGTGGGGGGTCAAATAAACCAAAATAGTATCTGGGTAATGAAGAATGGTCTATTACCACATGATCCTGAAGAAAAAACGTTGATTGGATGCGTTTACATGGAAAGCATTTCAATATTTCCCCTTTGACTTATAATGGGGAAGGTCACGTGATCGATCAGACCTTAGGTCACCGAATAAAAAAATCCGAGATATGCAAATTGTAGGTAATGATATCCTTATCAAAATCTAAAAGTTTAAAAGTGATCACCCAGAAACTGTAGACGTGGCACGACCACAAACTCTTTCTGAGGTTTGGTCACGTGACCTGACCTGGTGACCTGACCTGATAAGACCTGAAACTTTTGGTTTTACAAAAGTTGTAAAAATGTTCAGCGGACAGGTACTGAAAATTTCAGCTACCTGGCTTCAACGGTTTTTTAGCTATTGGAAAAAAACGGAGGGGGGCGTCTAAACGCCCCCCCCCCCCCCCCCCCGGCACGGCGCGGGTTAACTATTTAGGAGAATCTGAATGATTCTGATCAACGTTTGTAAAACCTGGCTATTGAAAAGTAAAAAAAAAACTGAAGGAAAAAAACACATGCATGTGTATGTGTATGCATGTGTATGCATATGCATGTGTGCGCCCCCGCCTTACCCAACCGGGCCAACCTGAGACCGGCCCTTGCAAGGGCCGGTCGGCCGATGGGGGCACTGCTCGTGACGTCGTGCGAGGCAGTGTCGGGCGTGGGCTGCAGCCTGTCTGGAGCGCCGGGGAGGTACCCCACAGCTCTCCCCGGCCGGGGCGGTAACCCCCAGACCCCCCCGGAGCCGGGACGGTTTTGCCAATGTCGCGGGCACCGTTCCGGCTTGGCCAGGCGGGCCGCACAGATGCTGATGATGCAATGTTCGTGTTCATGTGTGTATGTTTAATGTCTTTTTATTGAGTTTTCCGAAATATATATGTTGTGACCTGGGAAAAAAAGAAGAAAAAAAAGTGTTAGAATGAAAATGTGTCATGTGTCGAAATGTGATCCATATGATTGATGACTGAATTATCGATGTAGGATTGACTGAACGATTGAATATGCAATAAACCGCCGGTGGAAACCGGAAAAAGTATATGCGGAACGTTATACACTTAGGGGGATACAGGTGCATCCACAATGTTCTGATCTACATCTGCATTTGCATCTGTCTTTTATCTGCATCCCCAATAATATGGCTTACTTAGACTGTCAGATAGGGTTAAGTGTTTTGGTCATTTTGGCTGGGTTAAGAATGAGACACTACAAATATCCAGGGGTGTAGGATCATATTCATCATTATTTGAAAATTATTATCATATTATCAATTATCATTATTTGAAAACGGAAATATGCTACACCCATTCTTGCTTTGCTCATGGTTTTTATGTAAGCACCTATATTGTCATTTTGTGTGTCTGAAATGGAAAAAAGGATACCTGTGTGCCAATAAGTAGTGTTGTTCTTTAGTGTTTATGACCATTGACTTTGACCTGTATCCCGTCAGTTGTGTTGGTACTGTGCCTTTTTCCTTTAATATTGTTGTTGCATCTGAAACATTGATTTTGTTTTGTTTTTTAAATTAGGGGGGGCTGAGCCACAAGTTGAGGGGGCTGAAGCCCCCTCCACTGAATATGATCCTACACCCCTGTATATTTGTACAGTGTTTCATTCTTCCCCCAGCCAAAATGACCAAAACACAACCCTATCTGACAGTCCAAGTAAGTCATATTATTGGGGATGCAGATGAAAGACTGGGGATTGGGGAATGGGGACTGGGGGGGGGGGATTAAGAACATTGGGGATGCACCTGTATCCCCCTAAGTATATAACAATCCGCATGTGGGTATGATGTTCTTTCAAATTCACAAAATTCAGTGCCTTTTGGAATTTGTAGCAGACACCTTCTATTGATATCAGTCAACATTATTATTAATTTTTGTGTATACAAATTTCTAACTATTTACTAATAACTAAAAAATGAAATAACCTAACCTAACCTACAAACCTACAGTACTAACCTAGTACCAACAAACCTACACACCTTAATTTGGTGACGTCACAGACTCCAGAGGCTGCCATATGACTTCAGACCGGCAAATGCATCAGCCTTAATTTGTTAACATTATCAGTGATGGCCGAACATTTTGGTGACGACAGCCCTGCTGATGCCTATGGCGCTTGATTTTCGTAACGCCTTCAATAGCGTAGAGCACGCATTCGTGTACAACGTATTGAGAGAGTTCAATTTTGGCGAAAACTTTATAGAATGGGTCAAGTTGTTGCACAATAGCAATGAGGTGGCGGTAATGAATAACGGATTCACCTCATCCTGGTTCCGAACAGGCCGGGGCCTGCAGCAAGGCTGCCCAGCGAGCGGAGCCACCTTTGCATTGGCACTATAAATTGTGGCCATCAAAATCAGAAACGAGAGGGAAGTGCGGGGCATTAGCGTATCCGGTGAGACTTTCAAATCAACGCAATACTGCGATGATATGACCCTGTTTGTGCGAGACAGTGCCTCAGCTGACAAAGCCATATCACTAGTCCGGGACTATGGTACCATATCTGGATTGGAGTTAAACATGGGCAAATGCGAGTTTATTTGGGTCGGGGCCCAACAAGCTTGTGAACTGCCAATTGGCGGATGCTTGCCAGTGTTTACAATGCAAATTATTGGCGTCTGGTTTAGTGTGACGCAAAATTGCGCACCTATTAATTTCGAGGCCCTTGACTCGAGAGTAAGAGCAACGCTTGATCAATGGTCGCAGATAGCACTAACGATAAAGGGAAAAATCACTGTTGCAAAATCCTTGATTGTGTCACAAATTGTGTACATTATAACAGCCCCGCGTGTTGAAGAAAAACAGCTAGCCATGATCCAGAGTCACATCATGAGTTTTCTGTAGCTAGGGCGCCCGCCCAAGGTGGCGAAATCACCATTAGGGTGACCCCCTATGTACGCTTTTTCCGAAAGTCTTTGCTTCTTAAGTCTTATTCGATGTAATCGAATGCGCTGATCACGAATATGACAGTTATTTGGACAAATTCGGATAATTTCAGGTGGCCCCGAACGAAAAAGGGTCCGCTATTTCGCGATTTTGTCTGTCTTTTTTTTTGCAATATATAACTTAGCCGTGGATCACCAAATGTTCGTTTAAATCACAGTTAATAAAGAGCATACTGTGGGGAATCGAATGGTATATAACATGCGTTGCTCTATGTCGTTTTAAAGTCATATAATTCAACTTTTTCTCCAACCCTTATTTGCTGCATTTACATGTAATTCCATTTTTGGCAATAGGTGGCGGAAAAACATTGGCGAAGATAAAAGGACTTGAAACAAGGCAAGTATGCATGGAACTGTATTCAAAAGAACTCGCAAAGATGTGGAAAGTTCAATAGGCAACATGAAACTGTCCCTCGACCGAAACAAATACACTCGTCACAAACAGCGTTGCTAATACTGACACGCTGATGCAACATGCACTTGCAGCTGTTTAGTGAATTAAGCTGTCGATTGGCACTGCAGCACTGCACTTTTCGACATTGCGCTGCACATTGCGTAAGCCTAGATCAATCAATATAACGTAAACATGAAGCAAGGCAACAGCATGTGCTCAAAGCAAGATACACTTTATTGTGTAGGCACTTTCTTTTCTGCAACATTTATAATCGTTCTCGTTCTGAACGTTCTCCATTTTCCTGAAGCGCTTCTTGGTTACTTGGCCGCTGTGCTGCTTCCTGAAAGCCCTTTTGTTAAGGGACAAACCGTCCTGGCGTTTCGCTCCACAGACAGCCGCCACGGCTTGGCTGTGATGAACTTCACGGCTCTTTCGGTACTAGTATGAGTTTGCGACTGCATGTCCGTTTTCAGACGCCAGTTCTGCGTCTTGCATGCTCTTGTTGAAGGGCGGTTCGACATCAGTTCCTTGTTCTACAAGGAACCGGACGTCCATCAGCCCCGTGTATGTCAGTGCCTCTGTGCTAATCACTGGAGCCCGAAACAGCCGAACCTGCCCGCCGCTCCTGCCTTCGGCGTTCTCTGCGGTGCGCCGAACATACTGGATGAACTCCACTGCTTCTGCTGGAACTGCAGCGTCTTGATCGCCTGGCATCGCTAGCATGTACTGCAGTACTGCATAATGTACTGCAGTACATTCTCCGGGTGCGCCACCCGGAGAATGTGCTTCCTCCGTGCCTGTCTTGAAGTACATACAGCAGAAGCCAGATGCCGTACATATATGCACCTGCCCACATCTGCGAGTCTCTTCGCTGGCAAAAAGATAACTCCAAAGGAAACCCTGGAGATCGTCCTCAAAAATACCAAGTGCAACACGTACATAGCGCACCCAGAGTTCGAGCAGAAGCAGTGGAGCTCATCCAGTCTGTTCGGCGCACCGCAGAGAACGCCGACGGCAGCGGCAGCGGGCAGGTTCGGCTGTTTCGGGCACCAGTGATTAGCACAGAGGCACTGACATACACGGGGCTGGTGGGCGTCCGGTCCCTTGTAGAACAAGGAACTGATGCCGAACTTTCCTTCAACAAGGGCTTGCAAGACGCAGAACTGGCGAGAATAAGGGAGGAGCGTCTGGAAACGGGCATGCCATCGCACACTCAGTCTACCGAGAGAGCCGTTAAGTTCACCACAGAAGCTGTGGCGGCTGTCTGTGGAGCGAAACGCCAGGACGGTTTGTTCCTTAACAATATTTGTAACAGGGGGGGGGGGCGGATTCCGCCTCCCCCCCCTCATCTTTTTCGCAGATATCTCCAGAACGGCTGGGAGCAAGCCTATGAAATTTAGGGACTTTTCCTAGAATTGAATACCGCATTTGGAGTCAAATTTTGAGTTTTTAACTTGAACAGAGGCGATTCCAGGGCACAGTTTTTGGTGGGTTCGGAGGCGATATTTGGCGATAATACGGAAATGCGATCTTCACAGCTTCTTCCTAACTGCCTCAAGTATGAAGGAGTTACATTGGTTTACGGTGATTGCAACAAGTTAAAATGTGTTGATGTTAATGAAATATCATTCAAATTGCATGGCAGAGGCGGTTTCAGGGGCTTGAAAAGGGGGGGTTTCCAGGAAGTATACAATGCTTGGCGGGAAGCAAATAGAGCAATGTAAGGGGCATTTATAGCTATCAAGATGTAAAAGATAGCTTCTGCTTCCATTATTTGCATAATCTATTACATATAGAGTTTCAGGGGCGTGTTCAGGCACATGAAAAGGGGAGTGACTGGCATGGTGATGACGATATGCCAGCGATAACGGCGCAATATACAGTTAGCTTATAATGATATATACACATATGAGGCCAGAAAAGGGAATAAAATCTTTTTTTTGCAGAGGCGCGCTCAGGAATGGAAGAAAGGGGGTCATATTGCAAGGAAACTAAGAGGCATGGGCGTATATTTTTTTTCTTTAATTATTTGTTTTAATAAATTTAGTCCGAATGTTTTTGTATGGATGGATTTCCGACGTCAGGACCCATGCTAAGCATAGCTTGTTGCGAAGGTCCTGACCTCACCACCCGATCGCGCAATTCCTGTTGGCCGGCAGAATTTAGAGACGAAAGTTTTACGTGCCCGACATACCTGGACACGGTCCGCCCCGCTCGCTGACGTTACCTGACCTTGAGTGCGACCGCTGCCACCGGCCGCAGGCCACCCCAGTCAGGAGCAAATAGCGAGAGCCGAAGCGGCTCGAACCCGGGCTGCCACTACCGCGGTAGTGGCAGCCCGCGGAATAGGTCAGAAGTCCAGCGCTCTCCCACTGAGCTACAGGGGCGGACTATGACATAACATACTGCAGTTTTCGGATGAAACACGCACCATAGGCTATTCTACGAACGATTATAAGATAATAGGCGAGTCCAGGTAGGGTAAAAGGGGGGTAAGCAATGCTAATTGAAGTTGTAAGTGAAATAGTCACTGTTGACTAATTAGTATCATAATAGCGGATAATATACTTATCAAAAGGTCTTGCACCGCCCCAGTTTGGATCCTGAATACGCCTATGATGAAGAACAACATGCAAAAAGGAACTATCTACGATCAGTAACATATTTATAGTGCAGCAACTTGTCTGCGGTTAATATTTTTTTTCCCAATTTTACCCCTTTTTTCACTAACCTGGTACTGCCTATGGCAAAAAATATGATTTTCAACTGTTTTGTCCAATGTAACAATCACATACCATTTCATTTATCACAACAACAAAAAAATTGTTTTATTACGCATTTACTTCACCCCCATATTTAGTGACCTGCACACGCCTATGATTTTTGAATTTTCAAACGCCACCATCATATATCAATTTCCAATTCAATCTCTATCGATTCGTATTAGTTGTGTTAAAATCAGTCGATAAACATGAAAGCTATGTTGGATTAAAAATACCACTAAAATTTGTAGTTTTTGCCCCCCTGTTGCCCCCTATCAAAAATTTATATTTGTTTATTATTTATAAACGTAGGTCTTGTTGAGGGGAACCAAACGCCGTTTCATTTTTGAAAATCGGACGGGTAGATCTCGAGATCTCCGGGGGGGGGGGCGGAATCCCCCCCTCCTCCCCTGTTACAAATAGGGGTAGCCAGGAGCCTGTTACAAATAGGGTTAACAAAAGGGCTTTCAGGAAGCAGCACAGCGGCCAAGTAACCAAGAAGCGCTTCAGGAAAAATGGAGAACGTTCAGAACGAGAACGATTATAAATGTTGCAGAAAATAAGTGGTAAACGCCGCCTACACAATAACATGTATCTTGCTTTGAGCACATGCTGTTGCCTTACCTCATGTTTACTTTTATATTGATCTAGGCTTACGCAAAGTGCAGCGCAATGTCGAAGAGTGTAGTGCAGTGCCAATCGAGAGTTTAGTTCATTAAACAGCTGCAAGTGCATGTTGCAGCAGCGTGTCAATATTAGCAACGCTGTTTGTGACGAATGTGTTTGTTTCGGTCGAGGGACAGTTTCATGTTGCCTATTGAACTTTCCACATCTTCGCGAGTTATTTTGGATACAGTTCCTTTCATACTTGCCTTGTTTCAAGTCCCTTTATCTTCGCCAATGTTTTTACCCCACCTAGTGCCAACAAACGGAATTGCATGTAAATTCAGCAAATAAGGGTTAGAGAAAAAGTCGAATTATATGACTTTAAAATGACATAGAGTGACGCATTTGGTACAATTGGATTCCTCACAGTATGCTCTTTATTAACTGTGATTTTAAACGAACATTTGGTGATGCACGGCTAAGTTATATATTGCAAAGAAGACAGAAAAAAATCGCGAAATCGCTGACCTTTTTTCGTTCGGGGCCACCTGAAATAATCCGAATTTGTCAAAATAACTGTCATATTCGTGATCAGCGCATTCGATTACATCGAATAAGACTTAACCCGCGAGATACTGGGGGGGCTATTTCCCCCCCTCCCGTTATTTTTGTAATAACTCCTAAACGAACACCGGTATTATAACCAAACTTGCAATACCTTCTCTCACATCAATTCTACACATGTTGACAAAAGGAAAAGTATGAGGTTATGATAGGTCAACCGGGAATGACGTCAGAGTGACGTCATGTTCTTAGGTTTGTGTTGCAAAATAATGGTTTGCGGAAAACGCTGTCAAAGGTACGATATTTGAGATAAACTCAATTGTCTTAAATCAAACTAATCACAATAGAACGGGCTATCAAACTGCTATCTCAGATTTTTGAGTTTTTTATTAATTTTTTTGAGAAATCCATTTTTTTTTCAAGAAAAAATCAGAATTATCCCGAAACCGGAATACATGTGATCGAGACGTGTGTGGTGAATATGTGTACCAAATTTGAAGTCGATATCTTTAAAAATGACTGAGTTATGACCTTTAAATGACAAAAATCGACCACCTCTCAGCATTATTATGCATAAAAAACGCATTTATATTTTTGCTTTTTTCTTCTATTTATATGGAACAAACAATGTTATAAGGTCGTTTTACGCGTTCTAGACGAAAAACAAACCCATAAACATGTGTTACAACGCCAAATGACCGTAATCTGCAATTTGACCTCGTGACCTCGGATGACCTTGACCTGACCCAAGGTCATAAACAGCTTAGAAAGGTACTTAGAAGTGTCAGACACACGAATCATACCGATTTATCGACAGCTTATGCGTTTAATATCGAAATTTTGGGCGACAATTCCATCCATCGAGACCTTTTGACACGGTCAAACATTTTGTACTTGACCTGGCCTGTGACGTCATCGGTGACCCGAGGTCAACAATATTATGTTTCCCACGATAAATTTCCCAGGGCTATCGAATGCCGTTTGAATTTTTACATTCGGTCCAGTAGTTCCGGAGATTAGAGGGGGGCAAAAAATAGCCCCCTCCCCCCCTCAGTAAGTCGCGTTATGAAATATACCCCAGTAACTCGCGGGTTAAGGAGCAAAGACTTTCGGAAAAAGCGTACATAGGAGTTCACCCTAATCCCCATTCTGGTAGAAAAAGGCAGATTAAATGCACCGGACGTGCACATAATGAATAAAGCCAGCAGAATGTCATGGATAGGTAAATTAATCCAACATAAGGAGGCCATATTCGTCAAATTGATACAAAACAGGCTACACGCCACGCTCGGCAACGCAATAAACGTAGACTTTGACGAACGTTGGCTATCAAACAGGCAGATCCCGGAGTTTTACAAGGAAATGTTAATTTGGTTCCGAGACATTTGCCCAGCCATAGCTCCCGTTTGCGGTAAAACAGTAAGGCAGCAGCACATATGGCATAACAAGGCACTGCTAGTGGGGGACAGGACGCTCTGTCATAGGCGCGTCGCTGGCGCGGGAATTACCATGATAGACGATATTGTGGATGCAGTAGGCAGACTTACGAGGCATTTTCGATTCGGCATGGAATTCGTATCAATCCGCTGGTGTATATGGGCTGGTGCCAAGCATTTCCGGCCCGGTGGAGACACCTGCTGGCTGGCAGACTCTCACTCTCAACAGAGGACCGGGATACAGCGCGGTCAGTTTCGCTAAATGGCAAGAATATCCCGTTCGGCAAAGTTAAGTCATGCTTATTGTATCAAGCTATGGTTCCTCAGCGAGTGCCAACGGCGCAGGCAAGATGGGTAGTGTAAGGCATATATTTTGGCGTGGATTGGCGTAAAGTGTATGAAATGCCGTTTCAAATCACAGCATCGACCAGGCTGCAGAGTCTGCAGTACAGAATCACGCACCGATACTTCCCCACTAGGCAATTCCCATTCACCCGACGCGTTATTGACGACCCATTTTGTGACAATTGTGGCGAGGTCGAAACGATGCAGCATCTTGTTCTTAATTGACCGACAGTGCGATCATTCTGGAGTGATTTAATTGAAGCCAATAACTTGAGGAGGAGAACTGAGATCAGACCTACCGAAAATGAAGTAATGTTTTTGGTGGAAGTAGGTACCCAGCAGTATTAAAGCTAATAATTATTGTTGCGAAGCAATTCATAGCAAATAATCGTTACCGGGATAGCGCGTCCAGCTTGCAGGCATTTCGTCCTATGCTGCTAAACATATTTGCAATGGAGAAGGTTATTTCCCGCAAAAGAGGAAAATGGTACCAATTCAGAAGTAGATGGCGCCATTTCCGGATGGTAACACTCTATGCCTGTAACGTGCACCGAGTCTCTCTGTCCCGATTGGAGACCTGGCGGCGAGGGGCTGGCAGCTGCCATCATCACCCTCACCTGTATAGTGTATGTATATACCCATACAGCGTGATCGCGCCCGACGCCAGTCTTCGCTCGCCTGGCGGGAAGCCGGCGAACCTTGGGTTGGCGCGACGGCCGCCGGGTGACGGGAGCGTGTGTGTGGGATTGGCGTTCGCGAACAAGGCGCCAGAACCGAGTGAAATAAGGATGGAGTGCTTCGTTTTTTTTTTCTCGCGACATTAGGCGATTGACTGTGATATGTTGTATCGTTTCTAGGTCCATTTTCAGCGGAAGTGGAGAGATGGAGCGACGGCGCAGCGGACGCCTCCGGAAAGAATCGCCGGTTAGCGTCGCCACTGTGTGCATTGGAAACTCGCCCTACATTACCTTAGGTGAAAGTGTTTTGTATTGGGTGGACTTTATCGGAGTTACGCTTCCAAGTGTTCAAAAGGTTGTCAGAACTGCCAGGTTGTATTGCGTCGTGTGACGGTAAATCGTTGTGTTGTTGGTTACACTGGTGTGCTGCACTGACACTCGTCTGTTGAGCTGACACGGCACACTGGTGTGCTGCACTGTCACTCGTCTGTTGAGAGCTGACACGGCACACTGGTGTGCTGTACTGACACTCGTCTGTTGAGCTGACACGGCACACTGGTGTGCTGCACTGTCACTCGTCTGTTGAGAGCTGACACGGCATACTGGTGTGCTGTACTGACACTCGTCTGTTGAGAGCTGACACGGCACACTGGTGTGCTGTACTGACACTCGTCTGTTGAGCTGACACGACACACTGGTGTGCTGTACTGACACTCGTCTGTTGAGAGCTGACACGGCACACTGGTGTGCTGTACTGACACTCGTCTGTTGAGAGCTGACACGACACACTGGTGTGCTGTACAGACATTCGTCTGTTGAGAGCTGACACGGCACACTGGTGTACTGTACTGACACTCGTCTGTTGAGAGCTGACACGGCACACTGGTGTGCTGTACAGACACTCGTCTGTTGAGAGCTGACACGGCACACTGGTGTGCTGCACTGACACTCGTCTGTTGACAGCTGACACGGCACACTGGTATGCTGCACTGACACTCGTCTGTTGAGAGCTGACACGGCACACTGGTGTGCTGAACTGACACTCGTCTGTTGAGAGCTGACACGGCACACTGGTGTGCTGTACTGACACTCGTCTGTTGAGCTGACACGGCACACTGGTGTGCTGTACTAACACTCGTCTGTTGAGAGCTGACACGGCACACTGGTGTGCTGTACTGACACTCGTCTGTTGAGAGCTGACACGGCACACTGGTGTGCTGTACTGACACTCGTCTGTTGAGAGCTGACACGGCACACTGGTGTGCTGCACTGTCACTCGTCTGTTGAGCGCTGACACGGCACACTGGTGTGCTGTACTGACACTCGTCTGTTGAGCTGACACGGCACACTGGTGTGCTGTACTGACACTCTTCTGTTGAGAGCTGACACGGCACACTGGTGTGCTGTACTGACACTCTTCTGTTGAGAGCTGACACGGCACACTGGTGTGCTGCACTGACACTCGTCTGTTGAGAGCTGACATGGCACACTGGTGTGCTGTACTGACACTCGTCTGTTGAGAGCTGACACGGCACACTGGTGTGCTGTACTGACACTCGTCTGTTGAGCTGACACGGCACACTGGTGTGCTGTACTGACACTCGTCTGTTGAGAGCTGACACGGCACACTGGTGTGCTGCACTGACACTCGTCTGTTGAGAGCTGGCATCTGACACTGGTGTGCTGCACTGACACTCGTCTGTTGAGAGCTGACACGGCACACTGGTGTGCTGTACTGACACTCGTCTGTTGAGAGCTGACACGGCACACTGGTGTGCTGCACTGACACTCGTCTGTTGAGAGCTGGCATCTGACACTGGTGTGCTGCACTGACACTCGTCTGTTGAGAGCTGACACGGCACACTGATGTGCTGTACTGACACTCGTCTGTTGAGAGCTGACACGGCACACTGGTGTGCTGTACTGACACTCGTCTGTTGACACCTGAAACGGCACACTGGTGTGCTGCACTGACACTCGTCTGTTGAGAGCTGGCATCTGACACTGGTGTGCTGCACTGACACTCGTCTGTTGAGAGCTGACACGGCACACTGGTGTGCTGTACTGACACTCGTCTGTTGAGACCTGACACGGCACACTGGTGTGCTGTACTGACACTCGTCTGTTGAGAGCTGACACGGCACACTGGTGTGCTGCACTGACACTCGTCTGTTGAGAGCTGGCATCTGACACTGGTGTGCTGCACTGACACTCGTCTGTTGGGAGCTGACACGGCACACTGGTGTGCTGTACTGACACTCGTCTGTTGAGAGCTGACACGGCACACTGGTGTGCTGTACTGACACTCGTCTGTTGAGAGCTGACACGGCACACTGGTGTGCTGTACTGACACTCGTCTGTTGAGCTGACACGGCACACTGGTGTGCTGTACTGACACTCGTCTGTTGAGAGCTGACACGGCACACTGGTGTGCTGTACTGACACTCGTCTGTTGAGAGCTGACACGGCACACTGGTGTGCTGTACTCACACTCGTCTGTTGAGCTGACACGGCACACTGGTGTGCTGTACTGACACTCGTCTGTTGAGAGCTGACACGGCACACTGGTGTGCTGCACTGACACTCGTCTGTTGAGAGCTGACACGGCAGACTGGTGTGCTGTACTGACACTCGTCTGTTGAGAGCTGACACGGCACACTGGTGTGCTGCACTGACACTCGTCTGTTGAGCTGACACGGCACACTGGTGTGCTGTACTGACACTCGTCTGTTGAGCTGACACGGCACACTGGTGTGCTGCACTGACACTCGTCTGTTGAGAGCTGACACGGCACACTGGTGTGCTGTACTGACACTCGTCTGTTGAGAGCTGACACGGCACACTGGTGTGCTGCACTGCCACTCGTCTGTTGAGAGCCGACACGGCACACTGGTGTGCTGCACTGACACTCGTCTGTTGAGCTGACACGGCACACTGGTGTGCTGTACTGACACTCGTCTGTTGAGAGCTGACACGGCACACTGGTGTGCTGCACTGACACTCGTCTGTTGAGAGCTGACACGGCAAACTGGTGTGCTGTACTGACACTCGTCTGTTGAGAGCTGACACGGCACAATGGTGTGCTGTACTGACACTCGTCTGTTGAGAGCTGGCACGGCAAACTGGTGTGCTGTACTGACACTCGTCTGTTGAGCTGACACGGCACACTGGTGTGCTGTACTGACACTCGTCTGTTGAGAGCTGACACGGCACACTGGTGTGCTGCACTGACACTCGTCTGTTGAGAGCTGAAACGGCACACTGGTGTGCTGTACTGACACTCGTCTGTTGAGCTGACACGGCACACTGGTGTGCTGTACTGACACTCGTCTGTTGAGCTGACACGGCACACTGGTGTGCTGCACTAACACTCGCCTGTTGAGAGCTGACACGGCACACTGGTGTGCTGTACTGACACTCGTCTGTTGAGAGCTGACACCGCACACTGGTGTGCTGCACTGACACTTGTCTGTTGAGAGCTGACACGGCACACTGGTGTGCTGTACTGACACTCGTCTGTTGAGAGCTGACACGGCACACTGGTGTGCTGCACTGACTATCGTCTGTTGAGCGCTGACACGGCACACTGGTGTGCTGTACTGACACTCGTCTGTTGAGAGCTGACACGACACACTGGTGTGCTGTACTGACACTCGTCTGTTGAGAGCTGAAACGGCACATTGGTGTGCTGTACTGACACTCGTCTGTTGAGAGCTGACACGGCACACTGGTGTGCTGTACTGACACTCGTC
The DNA here is from genome assembly GCA_036785665.1 of Chirona hameri. Classification (NCBI taxonomy): domain Eukaryota; kingdom Metazoa; phylum Arthropoda; class Thecostraca; order Balanomorpha; family Balanidae; genus Chirona; species Chirona hameri. Next base: position 20,572 of record JAXIVJ010007634.1, read on the forward strand.
TGTTGAGCGCTGACACGGCACACTGGTGTGCTGTACTGACACTCGTCTGTTGAGAGCTGACACGGCACACTGGTGTGCTGTACTGACACTCGTCTGTTGAGAGCTGACACGGCACACTGGTGTGCTGTACTGACACTCGTCTGTTGAGCGCTGACACGGCACACTGGTGTGCTGTACTGACACTCGTCTGTTGAGAGCTGACACGGCACACTGGTGTGCTGTACTGACACTCGTCTGTTGAGAGCTGACACGGCACACTGGTGTGCTGTACTGACACTCGTCTGTTGAGAGCTGACACGGCACACTGGTGTGCTGTACTGACACTCGTCTGTTGAGAGCTGACACGGCACACTGGTGTGCTGCACTGACACTCGTCTGTTGAGAGCTGACATCTGACACTAACAATGCATACAAATGTTAGCAATGCTTAACTGCAATCACTACTGGCAATCAACTTAACTGTTATAGCTCAAAAGGCTTCTTCAGGTAGGAAAAGCAGGATCAAACAAATGAACATTCAAAGTTTCTGACTTAGTTGATATGGCTAAGTATCTACCTATCCGTTTGGCCAAAATACAGCAAAGGCCACGTAACAAACTATTTTACAGCAGAACACAATTGGTAACTGGATAAGGCAATATGAAACTGAGTACGAAAAACCGTGTACGTACCTCCAGTTTGCCCCAGATCAGGTTAGCTCCAGCACCACCACGCTTTCTGCAAAAAAATGCAAATGGCGTCGCAAAACCGCGCGCGGGGTGTGGCCAAATCTGCTTGCTGTTTGTATTAGCACGAGAAAAGCACCCTCCAAGCATTCTCTAAGCAGCAGGCATGCTGAACAAGCTAAGAATAGCACCCAAATTGGGTGATTTTCCCGCCAATTTAGACGAAGCATATCTAGGGTGCTAAGACCAGCTCTGAAGTTAGATTAACGTGCTGAAATGTTGGTGCTTAGGTCAGAATCACTTAACTGCTTCCATGCATTGCTTCCATCACTTGCATGTCATGGTGCTTAGTTCTAGCACAAGGAAAACCGGCAAGTGCTTCAAGTGCGGCCGCATTTTCCGCTACAGATCTTGTAGAAGCAGTTATGAGGCTGAGGCTGCTAAATGTAGAACATTTTGAGTGTTTGTTTCCCACCCAGGGCTCTTGTTGCAGAACCTTAGCATCCGAATAGCACCCCGAGGTGCTAATCTTTTTTTACAGTGTACCGAGGCATGTCAAGCAGCTGGAGCTGGGGAAGGTGTGGCAAGAAGGTGTGGGGAAGGTGAAAGTAAGCTCTCCACGTGGAGAGCTTACGTCGCTGTGACGTCACGTGGAGAGCTTACGTCGCTGTGACGTTACGTGGAGAGCTTACGTCGCTGTGACGTCACGTGGAGAGCTTACGTCGCTGTGACGTAACGTAGAGAGCTTACGTCGCTGTGACGCCACGTGGAGAGCTTACGTCGCTGTGACGTCACGTGGAGAGCTTACGTCGCTGTGAGGTCACGTGTAGAGCTTACGTCGCTGTGACGTCACGTGGCGAGTTTACGTCGCTGTGACGTCACGTGGAGAACTTACGTCGCTGTGACGTCACGTGGAGAGATTACGTCGCTGTGACGTCACGTGGAGAGCTTACATCGCTGTGACGTCACGTGGAGAGCTTACGTTGCTGTGACGTCACGTGAGAGATTACGTCGCTGTGACGTCACGTGGAGAGCTTACGTCGCTGTGACGTCATGTGGCGAGCTTACGTCGCTGTGACGTCGGTCAGCTTCAGCTTCTCTGGCTCATCATCATATGGCAGGTCAGCTTCTCTGGCTCATCATATGGCAGGTCAGCTTCTCTGGCTCATCATTTGGCAGGTCAGCTTCTCTGGCTCATCATATGGCAGGTCAGCTTCTCTGGCTCATCTTATCGATAAATGTGGGCCAGCTTCAGAGGTGCCATTTTTGGAAACGTGCCATGAGGGACACGTGACGTCAGGGACACGTGTCGTGAGGGACACGTGTCGTGAGGAACACGTGACGTGAGGAACACTTGACATGAGGAGCACGTGACGTGAGGAACACGTGACGTAAGGGACACGTGTCGTGAGGAACACGTGTCGTGAGAGCAACGTGACGTAAGGGACACGTGACGTAAGGGACACGTGTCGTGAGGAACACGTGTCGTGAGAAACACGTGTCGTGATAGACACGTGTCTTGATAGACACGTGACGTAAGGGACACGTGACGTGAGGAACACGTGGCATGAGAGACACGTGGCGTGAGGGACACGTGACGTCAGGGACACGTGTCGTGAGGAACACGTGTCCTGAGAGACACGTGTCGTGAGAGACACGTGTCGTGGGAGACACGTGTCGTGAGGGACACGTGACGTCAGGGGTACGTGGTGTGAGGAACACGTGGTGTGAGGGACACGTGTCGTGAGGAACACGTGACGTGAGGAACACGTGACGTGAGGAACACGTAGCATGAGGAACACGTGACGTAAGGGACACGTGACGTGAGGAACACGTGGCATGAGAGACACGTGTCGTGAGGAACACGTGACGTGAGGGACACGTGTCGTGAAGGACACGTGACGTGTGGGACACGTGTCGTGAGGAACACGTGTCGTGAGGAACACGTGTCGTGAGGATCACGTGTCGTGAGGGACACGTGTCGTGAGGAACACGTGGCGTGAGGAACACGTGACATGAGTGACACATGGCGTGAGGAACACGTGCCATGAGGAACACGTGTCATGAGGAACACGTGTCATGAGGGGCACGTGTCGTGAGGAACACGTGGCATGAGATACACGTGTCGTGAGGAACACGTGTCATGAGGAACACGTGTCATGAGGAACACGTGTCATGAAGGACACGTGTCGTGAGGGACACGTGTCATGAGGGACACGTGCCGTGAGGAACACGTGGCATGAGAGACACGTTTCGTGAGGAACACGTGCAATGAGGAACACGTGTCATGAGGGACACGTGTCATGAAGGACACGTGTCATGAGGGACACGTGTCGTGAGGAACACGTGACGTGAGGAACACGTGTCGTGAGGGACACGTGTCGTGAGGAACACGTGTCATGAGGAACACGTGTCATGAGGATGACGTGTCATGAGGAACACGTGTCATGAGGGACACGTATCGTGAGGAACACGTGGCATGAGGGACACGTGTCGTGAGGAACACGTATTATGAGGGATACGTGTCGTGAGGAACACGTGTCGTGAGGGACACGTGGCGTGAGGGACACGTGCCGTCCACCGAAACGGTTCTGGTTACAATATCCGACCGCGTGCTCCTGGCTAATGATGAGAACCAAATAACGTTTATCTGCCTGCTTGATTTAAGCAAATGCTTCGATGTCATAGATCACTCTAAGCTTATCGTTACACTGCAGTTATACGGTGTGGATACTGCATGTGTAAGCGGTGTGAATTTAAACTGCGTTTTGCTTGTGTTTTCGTTTTGATTTTACGCTTGTTTCGCGTATTAGTATTATATCGTAGTTTTAGTTCCTCGCGTTATTTGTCGGGTCTTGACGCTGCGGCGGCGGCCGCAGACGTGACGTCACGGTCGGCCTATCACGTGACCCGCGCCGGATCGACCAATCACGCTCGGTTCCGGGCGCCGGGGCTTGCCTCGGGCGCCGGGGCTGGTCTCGGGTCGGGTCGCGGCTGGCTCTGTCATTTCTGACGCCGCCTGCGCCCAGCGAACGTGTAGCGTCTGATCCGAAACGGTGAGAACTATTTGAAATGTTGAGACTTTGTAATTTTGCCTAAATGCTAACTAATGTTCCATCTATTGCGTTGTTAATTTACTGCGACGGCTGATGCGTGGGTTTGGAGCTGACGTGTTGTTAATTTATTTGCAATGGGTTTCTCTTTGTCTTTGTCTGTTATGTCGTGGTTTTGTTCAGCCTTGTCTTTGTTTTCAGGACGCTTCTAGATGATGTTGTTGGTCTCAGTTCTCGTTGTTCTGTTGTGGGCTGTGATGGAGCCAATACACAATGAAGACGGAAACGCCGTGTCCCCCGGTCCCGGTCGAGCTTAAACATGGTTTGAGGCGTACCTGCAGAACCCCACACAGAGCGTCAGCTTCACTGACGTCTCTGGTAACGGGCAGATATCAAACGCGCTTCCAAACAACATTGGCGTGTTCCAACGTTCGGACCTAGGACCCCTTTTGTATACATTTTTTTATCGAACGACCTCAGCCTGTTCGTGCCGGGTGTTGCCGTTGTTCTGTAGGCGGACGACACCCAGGTCATGGTCTGCGGCAACAAGACTGCCCCAGCAGACGTGACGACGGGCATGGAACAGGCACTTTCCTCTATTGACCTTTGGTTCCGCGCAAATTCACTCAAGGTCAAGGTCACTCAAGTTAGATAGCTCGAAACAAACAAGGTCCAATGAAAGTAATAGGTCATTATTTTAGGTCAGGTCATGTAGGTCATTGAGGTCACCAGAGGTCAACAAAGGTAAAATTTAGGCCATAAATGGGTGTCCTTACCAAAACCCGTCTATATCTCGAGAACAAAAAGAGGTAGCGACACGCGAGAAGAAAAAACTGCCGAAAGATTACTTGCGGATCCGTGGGGGGATCAGGGGCAAATACCCCCCCCCCCCCCCCCGCAGGAATCTGGGAGGGGGAGGGGCATTCAATACAAGTATCCCCCCCCCCCCCCGCGCGTTCCCAATTTATCGTAAAATCGTCTTTGCAGCAGTCAAAATCCAGCTATACCCAGTCAAAAACCGGAAAATATCGCGCCGCTTCGCGGCATAACAACTTTCGCTATAGCTTATACAAATTTGGAAAAAGGGAAAATGAATTCCATTAGGTCTGGCAGAGACTCTCCTTGGCGATAATTGCTGGCACTGGCGGGTCCAGGAGGCATCAGCGATAAATGCCCCCCCCCCCCACCCCTCCACAGGAATCTGAGAGGGGCATTCAATACAAGTTTGCCCCCCCCCCCGCGCGTTCCCTGCACTGAACGTGAAAAATAATGATATGAGAAAACTTCATGAAAACGGAAGTATTTTTCTCTCGAGTGATTGTTGCATTTGAAGTTTGTATGTCTCCCTTTTTTAATGATAGATAAAACAGCGCACCTGATGCAATTCAAGCAGCCCCAACCGGAAAATTTCGCTCCGCTTCGGGGCATGACACACCTTTCGCAATTACTTATACAAATTTGGAAAATGGAAAAATTATTTCCATTAGGTAAGTGTCTGGCAGAGGCTCTCCTTGGCGGTAATTCCTGGCACTGGCGGATCCAGGGGGCGTCAGGGATAAATCCACCACCCCCTTCCACAGAAATCTGAGAGGGGCATTCAATACAAGTATGCCTGCATGCCCTGCCCTGCACGTTCCCTGCACTGAACGTGAAAAACAATGATGTTAGGAGAAAACTTCATGAAAACGGAGTTTTTTTTCTTCTTCTCTCGAGTGATTGAATTTGAAGTTTGTATGTATCCCTTTCTTTCATTGATAGACAAAACAGCGCACCTGCTGCGATTCAAGCAACCCCGGTGACACCGCACCCCGCTGGGGAGGGGGGGGGGGGGGGGGCAGAATCAGCCCCCTCCCGGATTTTCTCAATAATTGCAAAACTATGATAAATATCAACGTCAAACTTTCAGTACCTTATGCTGCATGGATTATACGCCTTCTCACATAAAGTCCAATTAAATTGATGCAGTATTGTGGGAAAGAATGACGTTTTAATGACGCCATGCCATGCCAATTTTGGCGGAAAAGCGATAAATGTTTGAACAATCGTAGAAAATAGAGTTTTGAAGCAAATTGCAAATAAAAACGTCAAAAGAAAATAAATGACATTCTCTTCAAAATGGCTATCTCGAATATTTTAAAAAAAAATTGACCGTCCAAAATAGGAAACTTTTTTTTCGGAAAAAAAATATTTTTGCGAATTTGAAAAGTGAATTTCTTAGCTCGAATACAAAGTAAGGCGACCGGCCCAAATCTGCGGGGAAAATGGGTGCACCTTTTTGCCACAAAAAGATGCCCCTACGGAGAGAGGCTGGATCCGCCAATGCGAAAGATAATTTAATTTGTTGTCACTCAGGCTTCATCAGATTTGATCTCGGGTCAATAGCTGGCTCAGGGAAGGCCATCGAACGTGAAACATTCTCAAAATAGCGGAATTGTTTTTAGGGAATAACAAGCGTTTTTAGGGAATAACACGAGATACGCATGATAGAGTGATACTTACAGTTTTCACCATTGTGTTTCTCTGTCGTGACACATCGAATGGTATATCGGATGATCATGACCTAGTTAGGTCATATTCGAAAATTGACCTGTCCTGTGCTCAGGTCAAGGCAGATCAAGTTAAAATTGTACATCAATCAACGTGTCTCGACGAGCGAAACACAATGTTCATAACTCCATTACTATACCTTCATTTGTCAAAGAGTTATTGAATTTAAAAAAACACGTAACTTCTTGGGCCACCTGAGTTGACCTCGTAGAGGTCACATAACAAAAATGAGACTTGGATCTTTGCATTTGGCACAAGAATGGTGTAGGTACATGGTGAAAACTGTCAAATTTAAGCGTTTTCTGTGGATTTCTACGTGTTTTCATTTTCTCCATTTACTTATAATGGAAGTTTATAAAATCGAATTGACCTTCGGTCACCGATAATACAAATTCGAGATATACGAATTGTAGGTACTTATGGGCTATGGCCTAAATGAATCCTGTGAATTTCAAACCGTTCGGTCGATCACTTTGGCACGACCACAAACTTTCACAAACTTGCTGGGAGGTGGCATCACTTAACGTGACCTGTTGACCTGACCTGAGATGGCTCGAGATACAAAAATGGCACACAATTTGGGTGCTTGTTCCCCAAAGAGTTACGCCAAGTTTGGCGGCGCTGCGTGTCGACGTTTTTAAATATTTACGAAAACCTCGGACGGATATCCGCCCCCCAAGTCGGTGCACGTGTCAATACTTCACATCATGGTGCCAACAGCGATCAATTGCCTTTTTTTGGGGGGGGGGGGATCAGACTAAGAACTTATCAGTCAATCTACGCATAGGTTCTGTTCGACATGGGCCTGTCCGACGTTTTTGTTGCGACTATTTAGGGGCCCGGCAAAATATAGTGGCCCAAATCCGAGGATATACCATTTCGCGGCATTTTTTGTTTGGGGGGGATGGTTTTGATCGAGGGGCCCCTCGGGATGCTGTGCATCCCCCCTTGACGATGGTCTGTCTGCGCCCCTAGTTCTGACCTTAGGTCACCGATATTATAAATCCAAGACAAACGAATTGTAGGTACTTATGGCTTAATTATGTCCTGTGAGTTTGAAACCGCTCGGTCAATGACTGTGACTTTCGCACGACTTTCAAAAACTTGCTTGGAGGTGGGATCACTTAACGGGACCTGTTGACCCGACCTGAGATGACTCGAGATACAAAATTACACAAAATGTGGATAATTGATGCACAAAGAGCTATGCTAAGTTTGGTGTCGCTACACACCGCCGTTTTCCCAATAATTACGAAAACCTCTGATGGGCGGATATCCGAACCCCACGTCGGTGCGTGTGTTAACCCTCGCCCGGGTAGGGCAAAATCACTACGTGTTCGGGTAGGGGGTGGGTGGGTTGGTACGAACCCCCCCTTAGAGTTTCGCCCCTAATTGAGCTAGAACTTCGATTCAAAGACTAGCATGTTGCTTGTGACGAGAGGAAGCCGCTGATATCCGATTTTAAGGTCTTGGATCATTAGGTGACCTCTGAGGTCATGTCAATGACCCAAAATGTATCAAAAGTGAAAATGCGTAAAAATTGAATTTTATCGAGCTAGAATCTTGAATGGGCATATCATAATGCTTAATAGGTGCCAAATTCGTAATAAGCGTCACAAAATATCCTAAAAACTGCAAAATTCCAAAAAGGTCATGTCAGGTCATCGGAGGTCAATGGCCTCAGTTGACCTCTGAAAAGGTCAGTCGAGGTCATAATCTCAGTGGAAGCCACAACTGTCACCTGGAAACACCTTTGCATATGCTCCTTAACAACAAACGCCCGGAAACTGCACAAGTTGCCAGCATCGATCTGCGGGACGCCAGTTGCGCCTGACATGACCTTGAGGAACAGGTCATAGATCACGGATCATGAGGGTTAGAAATTCAAAAAATTCAGATTATGTGTCAAATCTTTCAAAAGTAGGGTACTGCAAGTTTCCTCGCAATCGGTTAGAAACTACGCGAGTTATTATATAAAAAACCGAGGGGGGAGGGGGTGGCATCCACCCCCCTACCCGGGCGAGGGTTAATACTTCACATGGTGCCAAAGGGAGTCAGTCAGTTGACGCACATTATTTTGTATCAGACTACGTACTTATCAGTCAATCCACGCATGTGGTCTGTTCAACATGGGTCTGTCCGACGTTTTTTTTGCAATAATTTAGGACCCCTGCAAAATATAGAGGCCTAAATCCGAGGAGATACCATTTCGCGTTTTTTTTTTTGGGGGGGGGCCTTTGGCCGAGGGGGCCCTCTGGGGATGCCGTGCCCCTCCCTTGCCGAAGGTCTGGCTGCGCCCCTGTATATATATAAAATATATATACAAAATATGCGGAACATGTCACCTTTCGGTGTCAAATTTCGCAAGCGTACCATACAACCATTCTTAGAAGTAAACAATCTGGGGGTGATCTTCGATCGCCACCTTTCATGGGACACCCATGTACAAGAAATTACGCGCAAATGCTTCGGGATCCTCATTGGCCTGTCGCATATTCGTCATTATCTTCCGGCCGAGATTCTCCCCACCATCGTGGCCACCCTGGTGCTGTCCCGCGTCCGCTACTGCCTCCCCGTGTACGGTAACGGTAGCCTAAAGAATCTCGTCAAGATACAAAAGGTGTTTAACTTTGCCGCACGGGTGATATCGGGGAGAAGGGAGTTCAGCCAGTCTGCGGACGTCAGGGCGGCGCTAGGGTGGGTTGGTAAGGAGGATCTTGCCAAAATCACACGCTCGCACTACTACACAAAATTCGCTTGCATCATGCACCAGTGCCCATTTTAACCTCAATCCAAACAAACCGCGAGGCACGAGTTCGGAGGACCCGCCAAGATAATGTTCAGCGTCTGCCATCTGTCAGGACAGAGACTGGGAGGCACCGGTTCTTGTATCGTGGACCTATGTGGTACAACGCGCCTCCGGTGGAAATGCACGCAATGTCAGTCGCAGGTTTCCGTCGCGCTCTCAAACGGCTTTTACTGGATACGGGTGACTGAGCGATCCTGGTTACCATAACATTGTCATTGTCTCTGTCGTTTTGTATCATGCTCATTTTAACCTGCGTATATGTCTAATGTCTGCATGTTACCCTACAATGTATTTTATAATCTGACGAAAGGCAAGGAAGGGCCACCATTGCTTGGATTTGACTAAATAAATGGTATATGGTAAGGACACGTGCCGTTAGGGACACGTGCCGTTAGGGACACGTGCCGTGAGGGACACGTGCCGTGAGGGACTCGTGCCGTGAGGGGCACGTGCCGTGAGGGGCACGTGTCGTGAGGGACACGTGCCGTGAGGGACACGTGCCGTGAGGGACACGTGCCGTGAGGGACACGTGCCGTGAGGGACACGTGTCGTGAGGGACACGTGCCGTGAGGGACACATGCCGTGAGGAACACGTGCCGTGAGGGACACGTGCCGTGAGGGGCACGTGCCATGATGGACACGTGGCGTGAGAGACACGTAGTGCAGGGACACGTAGTGCAGGACACGCGGCGTGAGGGACACGCGGCGTGAGGGACACGTGGCGTGAGGGACACGTAGCGTGAAGGACACGCGGGGTGAGGGACACGAGCTGTGATGGCCAAGTCGCTTGAGGGACACGTGGTGTCATTGACAGGCCCTCCACACCCTGCCATAAACATTTTGCATCACATTGTGTTTTATTTCATGGTATTGTAGTAGCATCTACGTGCATCCACACCATACTTCCACACTGGTTGTTTGGTATACAGTCGGTATACAGTCGGAGCTGAGCTACTGCCAGTCCTTCGGGCATACGCCTGTTACCTGCATACTGAAAAATAAAGCATAACTTCATACAAAAACGATGATACAGTTGGAAGCCGAAATGTTCCTGATCATTTCTTCTGATCGTTTCGTGAACTTCCACATGGTTGGACAACAATAAGGAAAATATGTAATATAGACAACTGAACATGAATGACCATTGTCGCTAAGAGTTTTTTAAAGTTACTTTATTAAGTAAATAAGATGCTCTGTCGATGAATACTGAACACATGTTATAGATACTGTTAACACATATAATAAAACTCATAAAAAACACTTGTACCAGCGCGAATATCGCTTCCACACGTGCAGCGTTGCGGGTGTTTGCGGGGAACGAGAGGATAGTCCAACACCGGGACTACCAAGGCTGACAGGGGTTGCGGGGAACGAGAGGTTATTCCACCACCAAAGCGGATAGGGGTTGGCGGGGAACGAGAGGTTAGTCCACCACCAAGGCGGGCAGGGGTTGGCGGGGAACGAGAGTTTAGTCCACCACCGAGACTACCAAGGCGGGTAGGGGTTGGCTGGGAACGAGAGTTTAGTCCACCACCGGGAGTACCAAGGCGGGCAGGGGTTGGCTGGGAACGAGAGTTTAGTCCACCACCGATATTACCAAGGTGGGCAGGGGCTGGCGGGCAACGAGAGTTTAGTCCACCACCGAGACTACCAAGGCGGGCAGGGGTTGGCTGGGAACGAGAGTTTAGTCCACCACCGGGACTACCAAGGCGGGCAGGGGTTGGCTGGGAACGAGAGTTTAGTCCACCACCGAGATTACCAAGGCGGGCAGGGGCGGGCGTGCAACGAGAGTTTAGTCCACCATCGAGACTACCAAGGCGGGCAGGGGTTGGCGGGGAACGAGAGGTTAGTCCACCACCGGGACTACCAAGGCGGACAGGGGCTGGCGGGGAACGAGAGGTTAGTCCACCACCGGGACTACCAAGGCGGACAGGGGTTGGCGGGGAACGAGAGGGGTGTCCACCACCGGGACTACCAAGGCGGACAGGGATTGGCGGTGAACGAGAGGTTAGTACACCACCAAGGTGGGCAGGGGTTGACGGGGAACGAGAGGTTAGTTCAACACCAGGACTATCAAGGCGGGCAGGGGTTGGCGGGGAACGAGAGGTTAGTCCACCACCAATTCGGGCAGGGGTTGGCGGAGAACGAGAGGTTAGTCCACCACCAAGGCGGGCAGGGGTTGGCGGAGTACGAGAGGTTAATTCTCGAATGGTGAGAACGCTGTTCTGTAATGCTTTGGGTAGCTCCTGGTCACCATATCCGGCTCTTCTCTGGGTCACCATGTCCGGCTCTTCTCCGGGTCACCATATCCGGCTATTCTCCGGGTCACCATATCCGGCTCTTCTCCGGGTCACCATATGCAATGGTATAGAATAGAGCAAGGAACAGCTCTTGACTAAAATAAACATTGACTGGCTGAATGAATGTGATAAAGTAAACAAAAGGACTCGCTTATGGGCAGTAATTTCCTGTCTCGACAAAAGGACGCAAGTGACTCAAAATATCCACCATCGCTTACAGTATCTACTTAACCCGCGCCGTGCCAGGGTTGGGGGGCGTTTAGACTCCCCCCTAAGGTTTTTCGAGTACAGCGAAAAAAACAGCGGCGCGCAGCGCCACCAGTTTTGGCACAGCTGTTTGGGCATCAATTGCGCACATTATGTTTTTTGTTTTTTTAAATACCTCGGGTCATCTCAGTTCAGGTCACCAGACCAGATTACGTGACCCCACCTCTAAAAATGTTTCCAGTCGCACCACAACCACAGTTTTTGGCCAATCGAATTCGTACATACAGGATTGCATAAGAGCAATAGTACCTACAATACGTTTATCTCGTATTTTGTTTATATCGGTGACGTAAGGTCGGGTCAATTTCGTGACCTCCCAATATAAGTCAACGGGGAAATAATCAAATGCTTCCTATTCTGAGGATACGAATAATATCAGCTCAATTCCTTCCGGATCATGTTATAATAGACCATTATTGAACTGTTATGCTCAATTTTTGTTCAGTGACCCCTATAGCGTCAGATGAGGTCACCCGAGGTCACCAACACCTTTTTGCCAATAACGCTCGACAAAATCAAGATAAAGAAGCGAGACTGGTTCCAATGTGTTTGTATCGTCAAGACACGTCTCCCATAATGCAACATGACCTAATTAGGTCACCACTTGACCTTGACCTGAGGTCAAATTTGAATGTTGACTTAACCTGGTCATCATTCATATGATACGAAGCGCCGAGACGAGAAAAACGCGATTGTGCTAACATTATTGCCCTATCTTTGTTAGATAAAACGATATTTGTGAAAATTGTTTTGCTAAAAATAAATAGCCTTTTTGATATTTGATGAGCTCTAGAGGCTCAATTGAGCTCAAATCAGAAAACACTCCGAATGTAATTTAAAAAAAAATCAATGTTCCCCGTTTGTTCCTAGCTAATCGTTTTTGTGAATGGCTGAAGCGAAGTCCAAAAACTTGAAAATCTGACCCTCGATGACCTCTGGTGACCTCAATATTAACCTGCAAATAAAATAACCTGGAATCATCTCAAAATGCATCCTGACGAGCTTTCGAACAGTGTTTTTTTTTTGTGTCCACGTCCCATAGGAGCCGAGTAAGAGGGGGAGAGTCGAAATGCCCCCCTCCCCCCCGCACGGCGAAGGTGGCGCCGAGCACCGGCACGGCGCGGGTTAACCCGCGAGTTACTGGGGGAGGGGCTATTTTTTGCCCCCCCCCCCCCTCCCGTTATTTTGCAATAACTCCTAAACAAACACCCGTATTGTCATAAACCTTGCAGTAACCTCTCTCACATCAATTCTACACATGTTGGCAGAATGAAAAATATGAGGCTATGATAGGTTAACCGGAAATGACGTCAGAGTGACGTCATGTTCTTCGGTTTTTGTTGCAAAATAATGGTTTGCGGAAAACGCTGTCAAAGGTACGATATTTGAGATAAACTAAATTGTATTAGATCAAATTACTGAAAATAGACCGGACTATCAAACTGCATTCTCGGATTTTTAAATTTTTTTATTCAAAATTTTGAGAAAACCAAAGTTTTTTTTTTAAAACAAAATTTTCAAGAAAAAATCAGAATTATCCAAAAAACCGTAATATATGTGATCCGAGACGTATGCGGTGAATATGTGTACCAAATTTAAAGTCGATATCTTTAAAATTGACCGAGTTATGACCTTTACCCGCGAGTTACTGGGGGGGGGGGGCATTTTTTTGCCCCCCCCCCTCCCGTTATTTTGCAATAACTCCTAACTAAACGAACACTCGTATCGTCACCAAACCTGCAGTAACTTCTCTCACATCAATTCTACACATGTTGGCAAAATAAAAAATATGAGGCTATGATAGCTCAACCGGGAATGACGTCAGAGTGACGTCATGTTCTTCGGTTTTTGTTGCAAAATAATGGTTTGCGGAAAACGCTGTCAAAGGTATGATATTTGAGATAAACTAAATTGTATCAAATTAAATTACTGACAATAGACCGGGCTATCAAACTGCAATCTCGGATTTTTTAGTTTTTTGGAAATTCAAAATTTTGAAAAATCCAAAGACATTGTTTTTTTTTAAACAAACTTTTCAAGAAAAAATCCGAATTATCCAAAAACCGGAATATATGTGATTGAGATGTATGCGGTGAATATGTGTACCAATTTTAAAGTCGATATCTTTAAAATTGATCGAGTTATCACCTTTAAATGACAAAAATCGACCACTTCTCACAGCATTACTATGACAAAAAACGCATTTCCATTTTTGCTTTTTACTTCTATTTATATGGAACAAACAATGTTCTGAGGTCATTTTTCGCGTTCTAGACGAAAAACAAACCCATAAACATGTGTTACAATGCCTAATTACCGTAATCTGCAGTTTGACCTCTTGACCTCGGATGACCTTGACCTGACCCAAGGTCATAAACAGCTAAGAAAGGTACTTAGAAGTGTCAGACACACGAATCATACCGATTTTTCAACAGCTTATGCGTTTAATATCGCAATTTTGCGCGACAATTCCATTCATCGAGACCTTTTGACACGGTCAAACACTTTGAACTTGTCCTGACCTGTGACGTCATCGTTGACCCCGAGGTGAACAATATTATGTTTCCTTCGATAAATTGTCCAGGGCTATCGAATGCCATTTGAATTTTTACATTCGGTCCAGCAGTTCCGGAGATCCGAGGGGGGGGGGGAATTAGCCCCCCCCCCCCCAGTAAGTCGCATTATGAAATATACCCTAGTCACTCGCGGGTTAATAATCTGTATCGCTATCCTCTCTTCCTATATTGGCCTCTTTCTTATTTCCTTTTCAGCTCCGAGTGACGAGAAGTAATATTTTTGTCTTAACCCGCGCACTGCAGGGGCTTTGCGCCGAACACGAACTGCAGGGGGTTGATTTCCGCCCCCCCCCCCCCCTGAGATCTAAAAAACTACGCTACCTAGCGAGAAGCAGAAAGAGGTATTTGATAGCTTGATACATGTTCTATCGAAAGTATTCTATTACTGTTTTAAGTCAGGTCAAAATTGAGGTCACCAGAGATCATCGAAGGTGAAATTTTCCAGTTGTTTCCTGTTTTAGGCCATCGCTCCAGAAATTCCCATATATCTCAGAAACTCTGCTAGTTAGAAACAAACCGAAAAAAGAAAACGCCAGCTAGTGAAATTTGCAATCGCTACAATGTCTTCAAATTTGATTTTAGGTCAATATTTGAGGCTCCAGAGGTCAAAAAAGGAAAAAATTACTTTTTTTGCAAAATCGTTTTTCGCTATTAACTTTGTATTTAATAAAGATAACGGAAAACTGTTTACGCCATTGTGTTTATATTTACAAGGCCCTTTGAATGATCTACAATGTGACCTTGTTAGGTTAGCTTAAACAATTGATATCAGGTCAAGGTCAAGTGGTGACCTTAGTAGGGCATGTTGCATATGGGAAGATGTGTCTCGACGAGACAAACACATTGATGTCTGTTTTACTTCTCTATCTTCATTATGTCGAGAGTTATTGACAAACAAGTGATGGTGACCTCGCATGGCCTCAAATGACCCAATAGGGGTCACTGAACAAAACTTGTACTTGGATCATCAAGAATATCCCATAATAACATGATCCAGAAGTAATTGGACTAGTACCATGCATATCCTTGAAATAGGAAGCATTTGTATATTTCCCCATTGACTTATTATGGGGAGGTTACGAAATTGACCTGACCTTAGGTCACCGATATCAAAATTCCGAGATAAACGAATTGTAAGTACTTATGCTCTCATGACATCCTGTAAGTTTCAAATTGATCGGTGAAAAACTCTGGCTTTGGAACAACTGCAAACATTTTTGGAAGTGGGGTCACTTCACCTGGTCTGGTGAAATGACCTGGGATGACCCGAGGATATTTGTTTTCAAAGTGTGTGCAATTGATGTCCTGACAGATGTGCGAAAACCCGGCGACGCTGCGCGCCGCCGTTTTTTCATTATCTTTGAAAAACCTGAGGGGGGGGGGGGCTGAAATCAACAGTGCGCGGGTGAACCCTGCATTGCGCGGGTTAAGTCATAACTGATGATCTTTGTCACCTAGTCATTAATATGCAAAAAGTAAAAATGCTAACATTTCAGAAACATTTGCTGAACAAATTACTCGTGAATCAGAGAAGAAGAACTGAAATAAATGTGAAATACTCTTGGCTAAACAAACTAAACCTTTGCAGGAATTGAGGAGCATGTATATTTATATGGTTTCCTGTAGGACAGGATGAAGAGAAACGCAAACTAGGGCGAATGCAGGTTCGGGTCCATGTTAGAGAAGCCGGCACCGTCGGTTTTCCAGGTGTCGGTTCTCCAGGCGGGATCGTACCGAGCCACCCTGACATACTTCCAGGTACCCCAGCCCATGCTGCCGATCCCAACGCTTGTGATTAGCGGCAGCAGAGTGGGCACGGTGACGTTGTGTATGGGTTCTACTTCGTGGTTCCTGAACACGGTGAGCTTGCCGTTGTTGTAGCGCACGGTGAAGGTGTTGAACTCGGTGGAGCTGAGGACTGGTCCGGTGACTTGTTTCAGAAGATACGGTCCCCGGGTGCTACCGTTGTAGGCGATGCCGCAGGCAGAGTTATGCCATCCTCCAACGTAGACGGTCATCATCTGGGGATGAACGGAGCGAAGAAACACATTGCAGTATTCCTTGGTCTTGCAGTCGTACTTGACGGTGACGTCGACACTGGGCTCGATTTTTCTTTCGATCATCGAGTCACCGAAGAAGAAGACGGGGTCGGGGCCGGTTCCCTTGTTTGAAAACAGCCAAGAGTCGGCCACACCCGATTCCACCTGGAGGTAGGACTCTGTGCCGCTGCTGTTGCCGGCCAGGAACCCGAATTCGCCCACTTCGTTCGCCTGTCCGCTGACCAGGGTCGGGTTGTCCGCCGGCCCGATGGCCATGGCGCCGCCGCACCAGGAGATCTTCAGGTGAGTGAAGGTCTCCGTGTTGACCATGCCTGTGGTGTCGGCACCTGAGACAATCGGGGACTCGTTTTCGTTGTAGAAATGCAGGTCCGTAGTTTCAAGTCCGATGCGGAATATCAAATCGGTTTCAGTTTTTTTCTGAATCGCCGCTAGATTCAGTTCAACGGTGGCCCCGACTCCCAGTTTCAGCTTGACGTCCAGCGCGCAGGTGCCAACTTCGAGCTTCTTGTAGGTCTTCACCAGTGGGCTTAGAACCCAATCCATCCATCGCGGCATAGCTAGACCGGGACGAATCTCCCAGAAATCACCAGCCAGTTGACAAGTGCTGTCGGAGCAGGTGAAGGTGCCAGGCGGGGCCATGCTGTGGGCGATACAGTGTCCATCCCCGACGCAGGCATCTCCGACCTTCTCCGCGGCACAGTAAGGGGAGCAGTAGCCGTCCTGAGAGCAGACGGGATTGTCCCAGAACGGCAGCTGCCGCTCCGTAGTCGGCTGGTCGTAGACGTCGTAGTAGTCCACAGCTGGATCTGCGACGAGGTCGTGGCTAAGGCATGCCCTCTCCTCAAACAGGTGGCAGTTGATGCTGGTGCTCACGGTGTTGAAGTTGAGGGAGTGGCATGTGTCCAACCTATCGCAAAGGGAGAGACATTGCACCGGACCGTTGGCATGATGTTCCTCACGAACTGGAGGACCTACCAGCTTCTTGCCGGAGCGTCGAGCACCATGAGCGTATTTGGCCTGGGACGATCCGGGGAGGCAACTCAGCAGGAGCATCAGAGAAAGAATCCCCGGTGGCACGGTCCAGGGCAGCATTTTACCCTGTCTTGAACGAATGACAGGCCCACGGTCTTCCTGATAATGGCAAAATGAGAAGATTTCAATACGAGTCCTCCTCGTATCCTCGTGTTCGCCTTCGCCAGGTTCTGTGAAAAGGACAAAATGGGGACATTCCACATCAAGTAAAATATGTGTGGTACGGCACGACATCGTTGGTTTTGTATCTGCTCGTTCGTGGTCGATACACTTCCAATATTACCCGGCTAATTATTGAGGCAATCATAAGTCTCGCTGAAAACGGGTTGCTTTAACCCTCGCCCTAGGGGAGTTTTTTCACTTTCGCCCTACGGGGGGGTGGGGCTGACAGCCCCCCCCCCCCCTTGTTAACTTCCAAACCAAGCAACTTAGAGCAATGCAGTAAGATCCAGCATGTTGCCTGTCATGAGAGAAATCTAACAGTTTGCGATTTTTGTCAGGTTTCAGGTCAACGTGTAACCATCCAGGTCAAGTGAATGACCTCGGATTTACCACGTCCAGAACAGCGATTTCCCCCTTCCCGTTATTTTGCAATAACTCCTCAATGAGAATGAGTATAGTCACTAAACTTGCGGTACTTTCTCTCACATCAATTCTACACATGGTTACAAAAGGCAAAATATGAGGTTATGATAGGTCAACCGAAAATGACGTCAGGGTGACGTCAGGTTCTTCGGTTTTTGTTGCAAAATAATGGTTTTCGGAAAACGCTGCCAAAGGTACGATGTTTGAGATCAACACAATTGTCTGTAACCAAATTACTAACAATAGACCGTGCTATGAAACTGCAATCTCGGATTTTTGATTTGTTAAAAATGCAAAATTTTGAGAAATCCAAATACATTTCTTTTTGTTTTTACAAACTTTTCAACAAAAACAGAATTATCCAAAAAACGGATTAAACGTGATCGAGACGTGTCCGGTGAATATGTGTATCAAATTTGAAGTCGATATCTACAAAATGACTGACTTATGACCATTAAATGACAAAAATCGACCACCTCTCACAACATTACTATACATAAAAAAAACGCATTTCCGTTTTTGCTTTTCACTTCTATTTATATGGAACAAACAATGTTCTAAGGTCATTTGTCGCGTTCTAGACGAAAAAAAAACATAAATATGCGTTACAACGCCTAATGATCGTAATCTGCAGTTTGACCTCGTGACCTCGGATGACCTTGACCTGACCCAAAGTCATAAACAGTTTTGAAAGGTACTTAGAAGTGTCAGACACACGAATTATACCGATTTATCGACTGCTTATGCGTTTAATATCGCAATTTTGCGCGACAATTCCATCCATCGAGACCTTTTGACACGGTCAAACATTTTGTACTTGACCTGAACTGTGACCTCATCGGTGACCCCGAAGTCAACAATATTATGTTTCTCCCTATAAATTTCCCAGGGCTATCGAATACCGTTGGAATTTTTACATTCGGTCCAGCAGTTCCAAAGATCAGAGGGGGGGGGGGCAAAAAAAAGACCCACCCAGTAAGTCGCGTTATGAAATATACCCCAGTAAGTCGCGGGTTAAAAGGGGGCCTTGTCAGCCCCCCCCCCCCCCGCCCCGTAGGGCGAAGGTGAAAAAGCTCCCGTTGGGTGAGGGTTAAATTTCAGAATTAACCCGCGCCCTGTAGGGGTATTCAGCCGAACACTGGGGGAGGGGGAGTTTTTTTGCGGGAGCTTTTTTCACCTGCGCCCTACGGGGGGTTGACAGCCCTCCCCCTGTTAACTTCCAAACCAAGCAACTTAAAGCAATGCGGTGAGTACCAGCATGTTGCCTGTCACGAGAGGAATCTAACAATATGCGATTTTTAGGTTTCAGATCAGCGGGTGAACTTCCAGGTCAAGTGAATGACCTCGAATTTACCACGTCCAGAACAGCGATTTTGCTCTTCAGAAAACCTCAAAATTATAAATTGATAAATGTAAATAAAAAGGCATGTTCCTAGACCAGTTTTGGCTCAGAAATACAACAAAGGTAATTATTTGTTCGTATCTTTACCAGAAATGTCAAAAAAAAATGACGTCATCAGTTTCTTACACTTAGGAAGCCATCATCACTCAGTCAAAAATGAAGATATTGCTGTGAAATTTGGTATGGGTATTGCTTATACTCAGTTCTCTCACATATATTTTGGTTTTTCTAACATCTTTGAAAATTTTGATTTTGTGGGGATTAAAAAAAACAGTTTATTTTGGGGGTCAAAAACCCAAAATTTTGGAAATCAAAGAGTGCCATTTTAAAGAAAATGTAATTTCGCATCTTTGGTGAATTGCGTTTATAATTTGCTTTAAAACTCTGTTTTCTACGATTTTTCAAATATTTCTTATTTTTTTTACCAACATGATTCATCAAAACATTATTATCTCCCAAACTTTTTGACAAATTTCAATTAATTTTTGACAGCTTACGTATAATTGGTGTAAACTCAGCTACCACAAATTTCAGCAAGGTGCACCTTATTTGTGAAAGGTTATTTAAGAAAAACCTCCAGGGGGAGGGCCTGTCAGGCCCCCCCCCCGTAGGGCAAGGGTTAATATATAATGAGGGGTCACAAAATTGACCTGAAGTTTGGTCACCGATATCAAAACATCAGAGATACTCGAATTGTAGGATCTTTTAAGACCTTATGAAATCCTGTAAGTTTTAAATATCTCGGACAAACACCGTGGCTTTGGTTCGAACGCAAATATTGTTTCAGCTAAGGTCGCTTGACGTGACCTGGTTTTCTGACCTGAGAAGGTCTAAGGTCAACATATTCACACAATTTGGTTAATTGTTGCCCAAACAGCTGTGCCGAATATAGCGGCGCTGCGCGTCGCTGTTTTCCCGTTATTCCCGAAAATCCTCAAGGGGTTCAAAATGATCCCCCCACCCACCAGAACGAGGGTTAAACTCGGAAGCTTCCGGCCATTTAACCCTCGCCCTACGGGAGGGGGGCTGACAGGCCCCCCCTGAGGTTTTTCTTGAATTACTTTTACACATGCGGTGTATTTAGCTGATTTTTTTTGTTATCTGATTTAACAACAATTATGCGTAGGCTGTACAAATTTAATTGAAATTGCTTGAGTAGTTTGGGAGATAATCATGTTTTGATGACGTCTTGTTGGTAACAAAATGAGAAATATTTGAAAAATCGTAGAAAGCAGAGTTTTAAAGCAAATTGCAAACGCAAATCACCAAAGATATAAAATAACATTGTCTTTAAAATGGCCATCTCGGATTTGCAAAAAAATGGGTTTTTAACCCATAAAATTCAAAATAAAACTGTTTGTTTGGGGGAAAATTCCCCACAAAATCAAAATTTTCAAAGATATTAAAAAAACGGAACATATTTGAGAGAACTGAGAATGGACAATACGCATATCAAATTTCAAAGCAATATCTTTATTTTTGACTTTAGTGGTGGCTCTCCAAGTGTAAGACACTGATAACGTCATTTTTTTCTCAAATGACTTCTTTGACTTTTTTGACAAGATACGAACAAATAATTACCTTTTTGTATTTCTGAGCCAAAACTGGTTTAGGAAACTGGCTTTTTTGTTTAAACTGTCCTTTTTATTTACATTTATCAATTTCTAATTTTGAGCTTTTCTGAAGAGCAAAATCGCTGTTCTGGACGTGGTAAATCCGATGTCATTCATTTGACCTGGAAGGTCAACGTTAACCTGAAACCATGGTTTGGTTGCATGGTTTGGAAGTTAACTGGGGGGAGGGCTGTCAGCCCCCCCCCCCCCCCCCCGTAGGGCGAAGGTGAAAAAGATCCCGTAGGGCGAGGGTTAAAACCCTATTTGTAACGCTCCTGGCTACCCCTATTTGTAACAGGGGGGCGGATTCCGCCCCCCGCCCCCCGCAGAGATCTCCAGATCTACCCGTCCGATTTTCAAAAATGAAACGGCGTTTGGTTCCTCTTAACACGATCTACATTTATAGAAAATAAAACAAATCAAAATTTTTGATAGGGGGACAGGGGGCCAAAACTACAAATTTTAGTCGTATATGTGATCCAACACAGCTGTCATGTTTATCATCCGATTTTAACACAACAAAAAAGAATCGATGGAGATTGAATTGGAGATTTATATATGGCGATAACTTTTGTCAATTCAAAAATCATAGGCATGTGCAGGTCACTCAATATGGGGTGAAGTAAATGCGGAATAAAACTATTTTTTATGTTTTTAAAAATAAATTCAATGGTAATTGTGACATTATACAAAACAGGTATAAATCATATTTTTTTGCCATAGGCGGTAACAGGTTAGTGAAAAGGGGAGGTCAAATAGGGAAAACAAATATTAACCGCTGGCACGTTGCTACCCAGGACTATAAATAAGTTACTGATCGTAGATAGTTCCTTTTTGCATATTGTACTTCATCATAGGCGCATCTAGGATCCAAACTGGGGAGGCGCAAGACCTTTTTATTAGTATATTATCCGCTATTATGATACTAACTAGTCACCTATTTGTAACTACACCTATTTCTAACAGGGGGGCGGATTCGGCCCCCCCCCCCCCCCCCCCCCCGGAGATCTCGAGATCTACCCGTCCAATTTTCAGAAATGAAACGGCGTTTGGTTCCCCTCAACACGATCTACATTTATAAATAATACAAAAATATAAATTTTGGATAGGGGGGCAACAGGGGGACAAAAACTACAAATTTTAGTGGTATTTTTGATCCAACATAGCTTTCATGTTTATCGACAAATTTTAACACAACTAATAGGAATCGATAGAGATTGAATTGGAAATTGAAATTTGACCGTGGCGTTTGCAAATTCAAAAATCATAGGCGTGTGCAGGTCACTCAATATGGGGGTGAAGTAAATGCGTAATAAAACATTTTTTATGTTGTTTTTTGATAAATGAAATGGTATGTGATTGAGACATTATAAAACAGTTATAAATCATATGTTTTGCCATAGGCGGTACCAGGTTAGTGAAAAAGGGGGTGCAATTGGGAAAAAGTATTAACCGCAGACAAGTTGCTACCCAGCACTATAAATATGTTACTGATCGTAGATAGTTCCGTTTTGCATGTTGTACTTCATCATAGGCGTAACCAGGATCCAAACTTGGGCGGCACAAGTCCTTTTGATAAGTATATTATCTGCTATTATGATACTAACTAGTCACCAGTGACTATTTCACTTACAACTGTAATTCACATTGGTTACCGCCCATTTTACCCTACCTGGACTCGCCTAATATCTAATAATCGTTCGTAGAGTACCATGTGGTGCGTGTTTCATCCTAAAACTGCAGTATGTTATGTCATTGTAGGCCCATGCATCTTAGTTTCCTTGCAATAATATGACTCCTTTTCTTCCACTCCTGAGCGCGCCTCTTCAAAAAATGATTTTATTCCCTCTGCTGGCCTCATATATGCACATATCATTATAAGTTAACCGTCTATTGCGCCGTAATCGCTGGCATATCGTCATCACAATGCCAGTCACCCCCCCATTTCATGTGCCTTAACACGTCCTTGCAACTCTATATGTAATACATTATGCAAATAATGGAAGGAGAAGCTATATTTTACATCTTGATTGCTGTAAATGTTCTTTGCATCGCTCTATTGGCTTCCCGCCAAGCATTGAATACTTCCTGGAACCCCCCCCCCCCCCTTTTCAAGCCCCTGAAACCGCCTCTGCCATGCAATTTTTATGATATTACATTGACATTAACTAATTTGCACTTGTTGCAATCACCGTAAACCGATGTAACTCCTTCATACATGAGGCAGTTAGGAATAAACCATGAAGATCGCATTTCCGTAGTATCGCCAAATGTCGCCGCCGAACTCTCCCAAAACCGTGCCCTGGAACCGCCTCTGTTCAGGTTAAGAGCTCACAACTTTGACTCCAAATGCGGAATTCAATTCTAGGAAAAGTCTTAAAATTTCATGGACCTGCTCCCAGCCGTTCTGCAGATATCTTCGAAAAACATGAGGGGGTGGGGCGGAATCCGCCTCCCCTGTTACAAATAGGGTTAACCCGCGCAGTGCCGGTGCTCGGCGCCACCTCCGCCGTGCCTTGGGGGGGGGGGGTAAACACCCCCTCTTACTCGAAAACTAAAAGGGCTAGAAAGATGCAGAAAACGCGTTCAAAAGCTCTGAAGAAGCATATTCGAAAGTAAAACAAATATTTGTTTTCTTCCTAAAGCCAATATTGAGGTCAAAAGAGGTCATTAAAGGTCAAATTGTTCAGTTTTACGACTTCGCTCCAGAAACCCAAGATATCACAGGACCTATGATAGCTAGGAACAAACTGAAAAAGCGCAATGGAAATCTATTGAGAAATGCAATCGTCAATGTGTAATCAGATTTTTGCTCAGGTCAATTGTTTAGTTTCCAGAGCTCATCAAATGTCAAAAAGGCTAGGTTTGTACAAAACAGTTTTGTCACGAATAGGTTTTTACATAATAACGACAAGGAAATAATTTGGATGCTATCATGTTTGTCTCGTGAAGGCGCTTTGACCTATCTTAGTGTTGATCAGGTTAGGTCAACTTCAAAATTTGACCTTAGGTCAAGTTTAAGTGGTGACCCAAGTAGGTCATGTTGCATATGTGAAGACGTACTGCGACGAGACAAACATATTGGTGTCGGTTTCAATTCTCTATCGTTATTATGTCGAGAGTTATTGGCATACAACTGTTGGTGACCTCGGATGACCTCGGCTGACCCTGTAGGGTTCACTGAAGAAAAATTGCACATTGGTCATCAAGAATGTCCTATAATAACATGATCCATTACGAATTATTCTGATATCTTGCGTATTCTTGAAATAAGAAGCATTTGAATATTTCCCCAGTGACTTATAATGGGGAGGTCACGAAATTGACCCGACCTTAGCTTGCTGATATAAAAAATCCAAGATAAACGAATTGTAGATATATATGACCTTATGAAATCATGCAAGTGTAAAACTGATCATCCAAACACAATGAATGTGGTACGACCACAAGTTTTTGGAGGTGGAGTCACGTGACCTGGTCTGGTGACCTGACCTGAGATGACCAGATGTATTTTTTGTTACATAATGATGCCCAAACAGCTGTGCCAAAAAAGGCTGTGCTGCACGACGCCATTTTCCCGCTATTCTCGAACAAATACAGAGTTAGTGTGTCTACCCCCTCCCCCCCCCCCCCTCCCCACCCCCGGCGCGTCGCGGGTTAACCCTATTCCTGTCCGGGGGGCCGAATCGACCCCCCCTAAAGTTTTTAGCGTGCTGCACATTCATTATTGAAGCTAAGGTCTTCAAATTGCTGACTTTATCTAGCTTTTCATTGAGCATCTGATTGTGTGCTTTAACCCTCGTCCTACGGGAGCTTTTTTCACCTTCGCCCTACGGGGGGGGGCTGACAGGCACCCCTGTTAACTTCCGAACCAAGTAACTTAGAACAATTCAGTAAGAACCAGCAAGTTGCGTGTTGTGAGAACAATCTAACGGTATGCGATTTTTAGGTTTCAGGTCAACGGGTGACCTTCCAGGTCCAGTGGATGACTTCGGCTCGACCACGTCCAGAACAGCGATTTTGCTCGTCAGAAAACCATAAAATTAGAAATTAATCAATGTAAATGAAAAGGCATGTTCCTAGACCAGTTTTGTCTAAGAAATAAAGAAAATGTAATTATTTGTTCGTATCTTGTCAAAAAAGTCAAAAAAAAAGTTATTTTAACAAAGTGACGTCATTAGTTTCCTACACTTAGAGAGCCATCACTCTGTCAAAAATATAGATATTGATTTGAAATTTGGTTTGGGTATTGTCCATACTCAGTTATCTGACACGTTTTCCTGTTTTTGTTTTCAACATTTTTGAAAATTTTGATTTTGTGGTAATTTTATTAAAAAAATGGTCAAAATCCCAAAGTTTTGGAAAATAAAAATCGCAATTTTAAAGAAAATGCCATTTTGTATCTTTGGTAAATTGCGTTTGCAATTTACTTTAACCCTCGCCCTATGGGAGCTTTTTTCACGTTCTCCCTACGGTGGGGGGGGGGGGCCTGACAGGCACCAATGTTAACTTCCAGGCCAAGCAACTTAGAGCAATGCGGTAAGAACCAGCATGTTGCCTGCCATGATAATAATCTAACAGTATGCGGTTTTGAGGTTTCTGGTCAACGGGTGACCTTCCAGGTCAAGTGAATGACCTCGGATTTATCACTTCCAGAAAAGCGATTTTCCTCTTCAGAAAACCCCAAAATTATAAATTGATAAATGTGAATATAAAAAAACATGTTCCTAGACCAGTTTTGGCTCCGAAATACAGAAAAGGTAATTATTTGTTCTAATCTTGTCAAAAAAAAGGTAAAAAAAATATTTAAAAAAAGATGACGTCTTCAGTTTCTTACACTTAGGGAGCCATCACTCAGTCAAAAAAGAAGATAATGTTTTGAAATTTGGTATGGATATTTTCCATACTCAGTGTTCTCACATATATTCCGTTTTTTATAATATCTTTGAAAATGTTGGTTTTGTGGGGATTTCACCAACAAAATCAGTTTGGTTTTATTTTAGGGGTCAAAAACGCAAAATTTGGCAAATCCGAGATTGCATTTTAAAGAAAATACCATTTGTATCTTTGGTGAATTGTGTTTGCAATTTCCTTGAAAACTCTGTTTTCCACGATTTTTCAAATATTAATCGTGTTTCCACCAACATGACGTCATCAAAACAAGATTATCTCCCAAACTACTTAACCAATTTCAAATACATTTGTACAGCATACGTACAATTGTTGTAAACCCAGCAACCTACAATTTCAGCAAGATGCCGTATGTGTAAACAGTTATTATAGAAAAACCTCAGGGGGGCCTGTCAGGCCCCCCCCCCCCCCCCACGTAGGGCGAGGGTTAAAGGGTACAATGTTTGAGGTAAATTAAATTGTCTTAAATCAAATTAATGACAAAATACTGGGCTATCAATCTACTATCTTGGATTTTTGAGTTTTTTTAATTATTTTTTTTTGAGAAATCCAAATATATATATATTTTTTTTACATTTTTTTTATTTAGAATTATCAAAAAACCGGACTATATGTGATCGAGAGGTGTTCGCTGAATAGGTGTACCAAAGTTGAAGTCGATATCTTCAAAACTGACACGTATGACCTTTAAATTACACCCAAAAAAATCGTCACCTCTCACAGCATTACTATGCATAAAAAAATGCATTTCCCTTTTTGCTTTTAACTTCTATTTATATGAAACAAACAATGTTATAAAGTCATTTTTCGCGTTCTAGACGAAAAGCAAACCCATAAACATGTGTTACAACGCCTAATGACCGTAATCTGCAGCTTGAGCTCGTGACCTCAGATGACCTTGACCTGACCCAAGGTTATAAAGAGCATATAATGGTACTTAAAAGTGTCAGACACACGAATCATACCAATTTATCGAATGTTTATGCGTTTAATATCGCAATTTTGTGCGACAATTCCATCCATCGAGACCATTGGATACGGTCAAACATTTTGTACTTGACCTAAGCTGTGACGTTATTGGTCAACTCGAGGTCAGAAATATTAGGTTTCCATCGATATATTTTACAAGGCTATTAAAACCCGTTTGATTTTTTTGCAATCGATCCTGTAGTTCCGGAGATCAGAGGGGGTGCAAAAAATAGCCCCCCCCCCCCCCCCCAGTAAGTCGAGTTATGAAATATACCCCAGTAACTCGCGGGTTAACTGACCCATTACCGAGCAAGCACCTTTGCGCAATTAATAATATGTATTGAACCGAGTATGTACTCAAAGGTCGTTACTCAAAGGTCGTACTCAAGCGACATGAGTTATGACTTGAATAGCTACAGTGACTGTAATGTGCATGGCCTGTATCGACCTACCAATTGTCACAGCGTTATTAGTAAGTACGCAAGTACGTGTCGTTTCCCGCACCATGCTGGGGGCATTTCGACACACCCTATGGTTTGTATAGGCTAGCGGATTGTGTGAAATTATTGACTTTGGGTCAACCCAGGTCAGGTCACCTGGCCAGGTCACGTGACACTTTCTTCTAAAAAGTTTGCAGTCGTACCACAGTCACAGTTTTTGGCCGATCGGTTTCAAACGTACAGGATTTAATTAGGCCATAAATACCTACAATTTTATTTGAGTTTGATTGAATTTGTCTGCGCCCCTAGTTCTGACCTTAGGTCACCGATATTATAAATCTAAGACAAACGAATTGTAGGTACTTATGGCCTAATTAAGTCCTGTGAGTTTGAAACCGCTCGGTCAATGACTGTGGCTTTCGCACGACTTTCAAAAACTTGCTTGGAGGTGGGGTCACTTAACGGGACCTGTTGACCTGACCTGAGATGACTCGAGATACAAAATTACACAAAATGTGGATAATTGATGCACAAAGAGCTATGCTAAGTTTGGTGGCGCTACACACCGCCATTTTCCCAATAATTACGAAAACCTCTGATGGGCGGATATCCGAACCCCACGTCGGTGCGCGTGTTAACCCTCGCCCGGGTAGGGCAAAATCACTACGTGTTCGGGTAGGGGGAGGGTGGGTTGGTACGACCCCCCCCCCCCTTAGAGTTTCGCCCCTAATTGAGCTAGAACTTCGATTCAAAGACTAGCATGTTCCTTGTGACGAGAGGAAGCCGCTGATATCCGATTTTAAGGTCTTGGGTCATTAGGTGACCTCTGACGTCATGTCAATGACCCAAAATGTATCAAAAGTGAAAATGCGTAAAAATTGAATTTTATCGAGCTAGAATCGTGAATGGGCATATCACAATGCTTAATAGGTGCCACATTCGTAATAAGCGTCACAAAATATCCTAAAAACTGCAAAATTCCAAAAAGGTCATGTCAGGTCATCGGAGGTCAATGACCTCAGTTGACCTCTGAAAAGGTCAATCGAGGTCATAAGCTTGGTGGAAGCCACAACTGTCACCTGGAAACACCTTTGCATATGCTCCTTAACAACAAACACCCGGAAACTGCACAAGTTGCCAGCATCGATCTGCAGGACGCCAGTTGCTCCTGACATGACCTTGAGAAACAGGTCATAGATCACGGATCATGAGGGTTAGAAATTCAAAAAATTCAGATTATGTGTCAAATCTTTCAAAAGTAGGGTACTGAAAGTTTCATCGCAATCGGTTAGAAACTACGCGAGTTATTCTAGAGAAAAAAACGAGGGGGGAGGGGGGTAGCATCCACCCCCCCCCCCCCTACCCGGGCGAGGGTTAATACTTCACATGGTGCCAAAGGGAGTCAGTTGCCGCACATTATTTTGTATCAGACTACGTACTTATCAGTCAATCCACGCATGTGGTCTGTTCAACATGGGTCTGTCCGACGTTTTTTTGCAATAATTTAGGACCCCTGCAAAATATAGAGGCCTAAATCCGAGGAGATACCATTTCGCGTTTTTTTGGGGGGGCCCTCTGGGGATGCCGTGCCCCTCCCTTTCCGAAGGTCTGGCTGCGCCCCTGTATATATCTAAAATATATATACAAAATATGCGGAACATGTCACCTTTCGGTGTCAAATTTCGCAAGCGTACCATACAACCATTCTTAGAAGTAAACAATCTGGGGGTGATCTTCGATCGCCACCTTTCATGGGACACCCATGTACAAGAAATTACGCGCAAATGCTTCGGGATCCTCATTGGCCTGTCGCATATTAGTCATTATCTTCCGGCCGAGATTCTCCCCACCATCGTGGCCACCCTGGTGCTGTCCCGCGTCCGCTACTGCCTCCCCGTGTACGGTAACGGTAGCCTAAAGAATCTCGTCAAGATACAAAAGGTGTTTAACTTTGCCGCACAGGTGATATCGGGGAGAAGGAAGTTCAGCCAGTCTGCGGACGTCAGGGCGGCGCTGGGGTGGGTTGGTAAGGAGGATCTTGCCAAAATCACACGCTCGCACTATTACACAAAATTCGCTTGCATCATGCACCAGTGCCCATTTCAACCTCCATCCAAACAAACCGCGAGTCACGAGTTCGGAGGACCCGCCAAGATAATGTTCAGCGTCTGCCATCTGTCAGGACAGAGACTGGGAGGCACCGGTTCTTGTATCGTGGACCTATGTGGTACAACGCGCTTCCGGTGGAAATGCGCGCAATGTCAGTCGCAGGTTTCCATCGCGCTCTCAAACGGCTTTTACTGGATACGTGTGACTGAGCGATCCTGGTTACCATAACATTGTCATTGTCTCTGTCGTTTTGTATCATGCTCATTTTAACCTGTGTATATGTCTAATGTCTGCATGTTACCCTACAATGTATTTTATAATCTGACGAAAGGCAAGGAAGGGCCACCATTGCTTGGATTTGACTAAATACATGGTATATGGTAAGGACACGTGCCGTTAGGGACACGTGCCGTGAGGGACACGTGCCGTGAGGGACACGTGCCGTGAGGGACTCGTGCCGTGAGGGACACGTGCCGTGAGGGACACGTGCCGTGAGGGACACGTGCCGTTAGGGACACGTGCCGTGAGGGACACGTGCCGTGAGGGACACGTGTCGTGAGGGACACGTGCCGTGAGGGACACGTGCCGTGAGGGACACGTGCCGTGAGGGACACGTGCCGTGAGGGACACGTGCCATGATGGACACGTGGCGTGAGGGACACGTGGCGTGAGGGACACGTAGTACAGGGACACGCGGCGTGAGGGACACGCGGCGTGAGGGACACGTGGCGTGAGGGACACGTGGCGTGAGGGACACGTAGCGTGAAGGACACGCGGCGTGAAGGACACGCGGCGTGAGGGACACGTGGCGTGAGGGACACGTAGCGTGAAGGACACGCGGGGTGAGGGACACGCGGGGTGAGGGACACGTGTCGTGAGGGACACGCGGGGTGAGGGACACGTAGCGTGAAGGACACGCGGGGTGAGGGACACGAGCTGTGATGGCCAAGTCGCTTGAGGGACACGTGGTGTCATTGACAGGCCTTCCACACCCTGCCATAAACATTTTGCATCACATTGTGTTTTATTTCATGGTATTGTAGTAACATCTACGTGCATCCACACCATACTTCCACACTGGTTGTTTGGTATACAGTCGGTATACAGTCGGTATACAGTCGGAGCCGAGCTACTGCCAGTCCTTCGGGCATACGCCTGTTACCTGCATACTGAAAAATAAAGCATAACTTCATACAAAAATGATGATACAGTTGGAAGCCGAAATGCTTCCTGATCATTTCTTCTGATCGTTTCGTGAACTTCCACATGGTTGGACAACAATAAGGAAAATATGTAATATAGACAACTGAACATGAATGACCATTGTCGCTAAGAGTTTTTTAAAGTTACTTTATTAAGTAAATAAGATGCTCTGTCGATGAATACTGAACACATGTTATAGATACTGTTAACACATATAATAAAACTCATAAAAAACACTTGTACCAGCGCGAATATCGCTTCCACACGTGCAGCGTTGCGGGTGTTTGCGGGGAACGAGAGGATAGTCCAACACCGGGACTACCAAGGCTGACAGGGGTTGCGGGGAACGAGAGGTTATTCCACCACCAAGGCGGATAGGGGTTGGCGGGGAACGAGAGGTTAGTCCACCACCAAGGCTGGCAGGGGTTGGCGGGGAACGAGAGGTTAGTCCACCACCAAGGCGGGCAGGGGTTGGCGGGGAACGAGAGTTTAGTCCACCACCGAGACTACCAAGGCGGGCAGGGGTTGGCTGGGAACGAGAGTTTAGTCCACCACCGGGAGTACCAAGGCGGGCAGGGGTTGGCTTGGAACGAGAGTTGTCCACCACCGAGATTACCAAGGCGGGCAGGGGCTGGCGTGCAACGAGAGTTTAGTCCACCATCGAGACTACCAAGGCGGGCAGGGGTTGGCGGGGAACGAGAGGTTAGTCCACCACCGGGACTACCAAGGCGGACAGGGGCTGGCGGGGAACGAGAGGTTAGTCCACCACCGAGACTACCAAGGCGGACAGGGGTTGGCGGGGAACGAGAGGGGTGTCCACCACCGGGACTACCAAGGCGGACAGGGATTGGCGGGGAACAAGAGGTTAGTCCACCACCCAGGCTGGCAGGGGTTGGCGGGGAACGAGAGGTTAGTCCACCACCGAGACTACCAAGGCGGGCAGGGGTTGGCGGGGAACGAGAGGTTAGTCCAACACCAAGGCGGGCAGGGGTTGGCGGGGAGCGAGAGGTTAGTCCACCACCAAGGCGGGCAGGGGTTGGCGGGGAACGAGAGGTTAGTCCACCACCAAGGCGGGCAGGGGTTGGCGGGGAACGAGAGGTTAGTCCACCACCCCTGCCCGCCAACCCCTGTACCAAGGCGAACAGGGGTTGGCGGGGAACGAGAGGTTAGTTCTCGAATGGTGAGAACGCTGTTATGTAATGCTTTAGTTAGCTCCGGATCACCATATCCGGCTCTTCTCCGGGTCACCAGATCCGGCTGTTCTCCGGGTCACCAGACCCGGCTCTTCTCCGGGTCACCATATCCGGCTCTTCTCCGGGTCCCCAGATCCGGCTCTTCTCCGGGTCACTATATCCGGGTCTTCTCCGGGTCACCATATCCGGCTCTTCTCCGGGTCCCCAGATCCGGCTCTTCTCCGGGTCACCAGATCCGGCTCTTCTCCGGGTCACCATATCCGGCTCTTCTCCGGGTCACCATATCCGGCTCTTCTCCGGGTCACCATATCCGGCTCTTCTCCGGGTCACCATATCCGGCTCTTCTCCGGGTCACCATATCCGGCTCTTCTCCGGGTCACCATATCCGGCTCTTCTCCGGGTCACCAGATCTGGGTCTTCTCCGGGTCACCATATCCGGCTCTTCTCCGGGTCACCATATCCGGATCTTCTCCGGGTCACCATATCCGGCTCTTCTCCGGGTCACCATATCCGGCTCTTCTCCGGGTCACCATATCCGGCTCTTCTCCGGGTCACCATATCCGGCTCTTCTCCGGGTCACCATATCCGGCTCTTCTCCGGGTCACCAGATCCGGCTCTTCTCCGGGTCCCCATATGAAATGGTGTAGAAAAGACCAAGGAACAGCTCTTGACTAAAATAAACACGGCCTTTGGCTGGCTGAATGAATGTGGGAAAGTAAACGAAGAAGGACTCGCTTATGGGCAGTAATTTCCTGTCTCGACAAAAAGACGCAACTGACTCAAAATATCCACCATCGCTTACAGTATCTACTTAACCCGCGCCGTGCCAGGGTTGGGGGGCGTTTAGACTCCCCCTAAGGTTTTTCGAGTATAGCATGAAAACAGCGGCGCGCAGCGCCGCCTGTTTTGGCACAGCTGTTTGGACGTCAATTGCGCACATTATGTTGTAAAAAAAATACCTCCGGTCATCTCAGTTCAGGTCACCATACCAGGTTACGTGCCCCCACCTCTAAAAATGTTTCCGGTCGCACCACAGCCACAGTTTTTGGCCGATCGATTTCGTATTTACAGGATTTCATAAGAGCAATAGTACCTACAATATGTTTTTCTCGTATTTAGTTTATATCAGTGACCTAAGGTCGGGGCAATTTCGTGACCTCCCAATATAAGTCAACGGAGAAATAATCAAATGCTTCCTATTCTGAGGATACGAATATTATCAGCTCAATTACTTCCGGATCATGTTATAATAGACCATTATTGAAGTGTCATGCTCAATTTTTGTTCAGTGACCCCTATAGCATCAGATGAGGTCACCCGAGGTCACCAACACCTTTTTGCCAATAACGCTCGACAAAATCAAAATAAAGAAGTGAGACTGGCACCAATGTATTTGTATTGTCAAGGCACGTCTCCAAATATGCAACATGACGTAATTGGGGCACTACTTGACCTTGACCTGAGGTCAAATTTAAATGTTGACTTAACCTGGCCATCATTCATATGATACGAAGCGCCGAGACGAGAAAAACACGATGGTGCCAATATTATTGCCCTATCTTTGTTAGATAAAACGATATTTGTGAAAACTGGTTTTCTAAAAAATAGCCTTATTTTTTATGACCTCTGGAGCCTCAATACTTGATAATATTTGATGAGCTCTGGAGCCTCAATTGTTTACCTGAGCTTAAATCAGGAGACACTTTGCGAATGTAATTTTTCAAGAAATTTCCATTTTTCCCGTTTGTTCCTAGCTGTCATAGTTCCTGTGCTATCTGTGAATGTCTGGAGCCAAGTCCAAAAACTTGCAAATCTGACTCTCGATGACCTCTAGGGACCTCAATATTGACCTGAAAATAAAATGACCTGGAATCATTTCAAAACGCATCCTGACGAGCTTTCGAACAGTGTTTTTTTTTTGCCCACGTCCCATAGGAGCCGAGTAAGAGGGGAAAGCGTCGAAATGCCCCCCCCCCCCCCACGGCGAAGGTGGCGCCCAGCACCAGCACGGCGCGGGTTAACCCGCGACTTACTGAGGGGGGGGCTATTGCCCCCCCCCCCCTCTCGTTATTTTGCAATAACTCCTAAACCAACACCGGTATCGTCACCAAACTTGCAGTACCAATTATACAGTACCAATACCAGTACCAATTCTCACATCAATTCTACACATGTTGGCAAAAGGAAAAATATGAGGTTATGAAAGGTCAACCGGGAATGACGTCAGAATGATGTCATGTTCTTCGGTTTTTGTTGAAAAATAATGGTTTGCGGAAAACGCTGTCAAAGGTACGATTTTCGAGATAAACTCAATTGTCTTAAATACAAATACTACAATAGACCGGGCTATCAAACTGCTATCTCGTATTTTTTCTTCAGTTTTATTCAATTCAAAATTTTGAGAAATCCAAATACATTTGTTTTTGTTTTTACAAAATTTCAACAACAAAAAAATCATAATTATCCAAAAACCGGAATATATGTGATCGAGACGTGTGCGGTGAATATGTGTACCAAATTGGAAGTCGATATCTTCAAAAATGACTGAGTTATGACTTTTAAATGACAAAAATCGACCACCTCTCACAGCATTACTATGCATACAAAACGCATTTCCATTTTTGCTTTTTTACTTCTATTTATATGGAACAAACAATGTTATAAGGTCATTTTACGCGTTCTAGACGAGAAAAAAAAACATACATGTGTTACAACGCCTAATGACCGTAATCTGCAGTTTGACCTCGTGACCACGGATGACCTTGACCTGACCCAAGGTCATAAACAGCTTAGAAAGTTACTTAGGAGTGTCAGACACACGAATCATACCGATTTATCGACAGCTTATGCGTTTAATATCGCAATTTTGCGCGACAATTCCATTCATCGAGACCTTTTGACACGGTCAAACACTGTACTTGACCTGACCTGTGACGTCATCGGTGACCCCGAGGTGAACAATATGATGTTTCCTTCGATAAATTTTCCAGGGCTATGGAATGCCGTTTTAATTTGTACATTCGGTCCATTAGTTCCGGAGATCCGAGGGAGGGGCAAAAAATAGCCCCCCCCCCCCGAGTAAGTCGCGTTATGAAATATACCCCAGTAACTCGCGGGTCAATAATCTGTATCGCCATTCTCTCTTCCTATATTGACCTCTTTCTTATTTCCTTTTCAGCTCAGAGTGCCGAGAAGTCATATTTTTGTCTTAAGTCATAACTGGTGCTCTTTGTCACCTAGTCATTAATATGCAAAAAGCAAAAATGCTAACATTTCAGAAAGATTTGCTGAACAAATTACTCGTGAATCAGAGAAGAAGAACTGAAATAAATGTGAAATACTCTTGGCTAAACAAACTAACCTTTGCTGGAATTGAGGAGCATGTATATTTATTTGGTTTCCTTTAGGACAGGATGAAGAGAAAGGCAAACTAGGGCGAATGCAGGTTCGGGTCCATGTTAGAGAAGCCGGCACCGTCGGTTTTCCAGGTGTCGGTTCTCCAGGCGGGATCGTACCGAGCCACTCTGACAGACTTCCAGGCACCCCAGGCCATGCTACCGATCCCAACGCTTGTGATTGGCGGCAGCAGAGTGGGCACGGTGACGTTGTGTATGGGTTCTACTTCGTGGTTCCTGAACACGGTGAGCTTGCCGTTGTTGTAGCGAACGGTGAAGGTGTTGAACTCGGTGGAGCTGAGGACTGGTCCGGTGACTTGTTTCAGAAGATACGGTCCCCGGGTGCTACCGTTGTAGGCGATGCCGCAGGCTGAGTTATGCCATCCTCCAACGTAGACGGTCATCATCTGGGGATGAACGGAGCGAAGGAACACATTGCAGTATTCCTTGGTCTTGCAGTCGTACTTGACGGTGACGTCGACACTGGGCTCGATCTTTCTTTCGATCATCGAGTCACCGAAGGAGAAGACGGGGTCGGGGTCGGTTCCCTCTTTGTCAAACAGCCAGGAGTCGGCCACACCCGAGTCCACCTGGAGGTAGGACTCTGGGCCGCTGTTGGTGCCGGCCAGGAACCCGAAGTAGCCCACTTCGTTCGCCTGTCCGCTGACCAGGGTCGGGTTGTCCGCCGGCCCGATGGCCATGGCGCCGTCGCACCAGGAGATCTTCAGGTGAGTGAAGGTCTCCGTGTTGACCATGCCTGTGGTGTCGGCACCTGAGACGATCGGGGACTCGTTTTCATTGTAGAACTGCAGGTCCGTAGTTTCGAGTCCGATGCGGAATATCAAATCGGTTTCAGTTTCGTTCTGATGCGCCGCTAGTTTCAGTTCAACGGTGGCGCCGACTCCCAGTTTCAGCTTGACGTCCAGCGCGCAGGTGCCAACTTCGAGCTTCTTGTAGGTTTTCACCAGTGGGCTTAGAACCCAATCCATCCATCGCGGCATAGCTAGACCGGGACGAATCTCCCAGAAATCACCAGCCAGTTTGCAAGTGCTGTCGAAGCAGGTGAAGGCGCCAGGCGGGGCCATGCTTTGGGCGATACAGTGCCCATCCCCGATGCAGGCATCTCCGACCTTCTCCGCGGCACAGTGAGGGGAGCAGTAGCCGTCCTCAGAGCAGACGGGATTGTCCCAGAACGGCAGCTGCCGCTCCGTCGTCGGCTGGTCGTAGACGTCGTAGTAGTCCACAGCTGGATCTGCGACGAGGTCGTTGCTAAGGCATGCCCTCTCCTCAAACAGGTGGCAGTTGATGCTGGTGCTCACGGTGTTGAAGTTGAGGGAGTGACATGTGTCCAAACCATCGCAAAGGGAGAGACATTGCAGCGGACCGTTGACATGATGTTCCTCACGAACTGGAGGACCTACCAGCTTCTTTCCGGAGCGTTGAGCACCGTGAGCGTACTTGGCCTGGGACGATCCGGGGAGGCAACTCAACAGGAGCATCAGGGAAAGCATCCACGGTGGCACAGTCCAGGACAGCATTTTACCCTGTCTTGAACGAATGACAGGCCCGCGGTATTCCTGATGATGGCAGAATGAGAGAATGGCGACACGAGTCTCCCTCTGGGTAGTCTTCCTCCGGCAGGTTCTGTAAAAAGATTATAATGGGGACATTCCATATCAAATTCAATATTTGTGGCACGGCACGACATCACTGATTTTGTATCTGCTCGTTCGTGGACCATAAGCTTCCAATATCACCCGCCTAATGAACCCGCGCGCTGCAGGGGGTTTGCACCGAACACGAACTGCAGGGGGTTTGCACCGAACACGAACTGCAGGGGGTTTGCACCGAACACGAACTGCAGGGGGTTGATTTCCGCCCACCGTGATATCTCAAAAACTACGCCACGTAGCGGCAAGCGGAAAACGGAATTAGATAGCTTGATACAAGTCCTATCGAAAGTAATTCAATACTTTTTAGGTCAGGTAAAAATCACCAGATGTCATCAAAAGTTAAGTTTTACAGTGTTTTCCTGCTTAAGGACTTCGCTCCAGAAATTCCCATATATCTCAAAGACTATGCTAGTTAGAAACAAACAGAAGAACGCAATTGCCAGCCAGTGAAATGAGCAATCGAAAAAGTGTCATCAATTTTGATCTGAAGTCAATTTTAGGCTCCAGAGGTAAAAAAAGGGGGGAAAAGTTTTGTTTTGCAAAATCGTGTTTCGCTATTTACTTTGTATTTAATAAAGATAACGGAAAACTATTTATCCTATTGTGTTTATCACGTCAAGGCGCTTTGAATAATTTGCATGGTAACTGTTTAGGTCAACTTAAAAAGTTAACCTCAGGTCTAGTGGTGACCCAAGGTCTAGTGGTGGTCTAGTGGTGACCCAAGTAAGACATGTTGTATATGGGGAGACGTATCTCGACAAGACAAACACATTGCTGCCAGTTTTACTTCTCTATCTTCATTATGTCGGGAGTTATTGATACAAAAGTGATGGTGACCTCGGATGACCTCAAATGCCACATAGGGGTCACTGAACAAAACTTACACTTGGATCATCAAGAATATCCTATACTACCATGATCCAGAAGTAATTGGACTAATATCATGCATTTCCTTGAAATAGGAAGCATTTGTATATTTCCCCATTTACTTATTATGGGGAGGTTATGAAATGTACCTGACCTTTGGTCACCGATATCAAAATTCCGAGATGATCAAATTGTAAGTACTTATGCCTTCATGACATCCTGTAAGTTTCAAACTGATTGGTGAAAAACTCTGGCTTTATCACAACTGCAAACATTTTTGGACCTGGTCTGGACCTATTGGACCTGGTCTGGTGACCTGACCTGAGATGACGTGAGGTTATTTTTTTCAAAGTATGCGCAATTGATGTCCTAACAGGTGTGCAAAACCAGGCGGCGCTGCGCGCCGCCGCTTTTTCACTATCTGCGAAAAACCTGATGGGGGGGGGGGGGCGGCGGCGGAAATCAATCCCCCTACAGTGCGCGGGTTAAGGGGTGATCATAAGTCTCGCAGGAAACGGGTACCTTTAAATTTCAGAATTAACCTGCGTCCCGCTGGGGTATTCAGCCCCTCCCACCCCACTGGGCGGGGTGGGAGGGGGTAAATTCTGCCCCTCTTTATCTTCCGAACCAATAATCGCAGCGAGACACACATGGTGTTGGACATGACTCGCAGCGAGACCCTAAATTTAACAAATAATGTCATATCGTGATCACGGTCCGAGCAAATGTCAAAATCGAGGTATTTGAGTTGATGGGCCATACTTACCATTCAAAGCCTTATATTGCGACCATTATCGCACAAAGTGCTCTCAAAGGTATAATACACCTCTTGCATAAGCGAAAGTGAGATGGTAAGCAAAGGTCAAAGGCAGGTCACAGAGGTCACTTTTGGAAAGAGGTCTACGAAAGTCATGCAACACATGTTGTATGGGTTATTTCACACGTATAATTAAATAGGGGTAACCATTTCAACAACATGACCGCTTATAATGACCCATAGGTGAAGTTGAGGTCAAAGTCAGGTCACATTAGATCAAAATTTGAAATTTAATATATATATATATATATATATATATATATATATATATATATATATATATATATATATATATATATATATATATATATATATATATATATATATATATATATATATATATATATATATATATATATATATATATATATATATATATATATATATATATATATATATATATATATATATATATATATATATATATATATATATATATATATATATATATATATATATATATATATATATATATATATATATATATATATATATATATATATATATATATATATATATATATATATATATATATATATATATATATATATATATATATATATATATATATATATATATATATATATATATATATATATATATATATATATATATATATATATATATATATATATATATATATATATATATATATATATATATATATATATATATATATATAT